>JAJSOF020000019.1:84900328-85067828 GCA_025594305.2 Periplaneta americana | reverse complement strand
TACAGGATCATTAAACTTACAAAAGTTAAAAAAAAAGTATGATAAGTCATTTGAATGTAATATAATTAATTGGCATCGAAATACATGTTTTGTTTCATTAAAATTAAGAAAGGAAGAACTGAACAAACTGGAAAATCACAAAATCACATGTCGAATCTATGTAGAATAGACCCTCAGCGTGGGACAAAGAGAACTGTCGTCAATGTTGCTGTCACTTGAGGCCAAATTAATTGGCCCAAAGCCTTGTGCACCTCCTGTTTGATTCAACCATGGAGTTCACCAAAGCAATCACACAAGCTCCAACTTTCAAGCAGCTTAATCATTGTTTTTCGTGGTTACATTTAACGACGCTACCAACTGAAGGGGTTATTCAATGTCGGTGAGAACATGGAATGCTTATGAAATGGCCAATATCATGGCACATGAAATGTGTGTAAAGTATTATCCTTGTATTTTTCACGATGAGCTATAGTGATAGTTACTGGCGTAGCTCGGTCGATAGGAGCGTTAGCCTACTGTTACGGAGAGTCACTCGGGCGTAAATTCGACTGCCTCCAGTATTGAATTCAGACCTTCTCCCCGAGGAGGGATTTATACTATGCCGGGGGCGGTAGATCCGACAGCAAAAGAAGCAATAATTCAGATCTTACTTAACAACAGAGGCAGTTTATGTACAGCCAGTGCCACCGTTTCTGGCGTGTGAAATAAGTAATGGGAACGTTAAGAGCGAGTATCTTATTTTTGCCACAAAATGTGGGCGAGAAAGCTGACAACTGTGATTGACATTATTGACGTCATATCTGTTTAGGAAGTGGTACCACTCTCAGACTAAGTGGCAACAGATGACTGGACAATGTATTCAAGGACACACCCCAGAAAAGCGAAGTGCGAGTGACTTGCCTTTGACGCAGTGGGCAGATTGCTGACGTGACGTGTTGGGTGGTACCGTTCTCAGCTGCAATGGTAACAAGTGCTCACTGACTGGCTTTTTACTCAAAGACACGTGACGGAAACGCTGGCACTGGCTATAAAAGGGAACATATAAAAATGAAGTCAATGAAAGAACAGAGCTTTCATTCGTTTATATTTGTTTTAAATGCTACTAAATGTTAATATAGGCATCAACTTAATACGTTAATATTATTATGTAAAGCACGGATAATATTGAATATCCTTTAGTATAAAATTGCCCCATAAATTTGATAATAATAATAATAATAATAATAATATATCAACCATTTTTAAATTCAGTAGACTTACGAGCAGTTAATAGTACTCATGGATTAAATTAGACGAATGCGTTTTACAGTAGCTTTTCCAAATTTTTTAAAGACACTGGTGTGAATACCCCATCTGTTGTTTTGAAGAATTCCGAGATAATTTTTAAATGCCTTTCACACAAATGTACTACCTCAAGTACGATCGAAATACAACCAATCGTATTCAGTTTCCTATAGCCTTTTATATTTGATTTCGCGTCCAACCATTTTATTCACTGACTCACCACTAACAACATTAGATAACGGTAACACAGATTGTATTACTGGTTTACAAATTTCACTTTCACTTAAAGCCAATTGAAAATTTTTCTTCATTAATTTTTATTTTTTATTTTATTGGGTTATTTTATGACGCTGTATCAACATCTAGGTTATTTAGCGTCTGAATGAAATGAAGATGATAATGCCGGTGAAATGAGTCCGGGGTCCAGCACCGAAAGTTACCCAGCATTTGCTCGTATTGGGTTGAGGGAAAACCCCGGAAAAAACCTCAACCAGGTAACTTTTTTCTTCATTAAATGCAACACATACTTTCCATTGACTCCTTAATACGCCTTTTTTTTTTAAAGAAAAGTAAACAGTGTCTTTATACAAAACTGGCTTTCAGGTATAACTCCTTGTGAAGCTGGCTTGAATAATTTCAAGGGAGAAAAGGTCCCGGGTTCTATACCCGGCCCTGGAAAAATTTTTTCCTTTAAATTATTTAAACACTGTTTTTGTTTTGTCATCATACACGACATACGATATTTATATTTACTGTGCATGCTATAACTATTCTAGTAAATAAACGTATCACATTTACTAAACAAAATTAACACTGAAAACTACGCCAATAAAGCACAGCACACCTGACTTCTTAAATGTAACAATCAAGACTGAAAATTCAGACGGTTTAAATTTTAACCAATCAAGATCGAACAGCAAAGCAGAAACCTTCAAGGAAAGAACTACCTGAAAATCTACATAGCAAAATTAATTTTTGTCACTGAAAAGTCATAGGATTCTGAATTATAATATTGTATAAATTATATTTTTAGTTTAGGTAACTTGTCCCAACCTGGATTTGAACCCGGGTCCGCTCGTTTCATGATGAAGCATGCTAACATTAATCCACAACAGTGGACTCAGCTTCATCTTGCCAAATACTATCTACTTATCAGCAATGCCTTCGGCGGTAAATAACCTAGTAGTTGATACAAAGTCGTTAAATAACCGACTAAAAACTAAAGATAAGATAGTAGCTATCGTTTTATATCTACTATTACCATTATTTTCTACTCTTGCCCCATTACCTCGTATTACCTGAATAATCTTAATAATTTATATTATGTAATAGTCCTGTCAGCTCGGCGACGCGAAAGAGGGGAAGTAATAGGAGTGGTGGGGAGTTCCGGAGTAGAGATAAGGGCGAGCGGTCGGTAAAGGAATGCAGTACAGCTTAACTGTACTAGAAATACAACGCTTTACCGCACGCATGACATTCGATCGCTCTGAATGCAAGCGGCTGACTAACCCAAATACCCCTTGGTGCAGCTTAATGGACTCGCCTGACCCAGGCGCACAGTGTCGGCGACTGTCAGGACTAAATAATCCTATTGTACTGTCCTACCGAGTGGTTATGTCGCAGGGTCAGCGAAACGGGGAAGTCACGTAACAGTTACTTACATTACTTGGCCCACAGATTGATGACTTGAAGTCAAGAATAGGCCATAGGAGAACAGAAGTTGATTTATGTAAGTTTCCTTTTAGGTGGTTATTTAAAACGCTATATCAACTACTAGGTTATTTAGCGTCGATGGGATTGGTGATAGCAAGATGATATTTGGCGAGATGAGGCCGAGGATTCGCCATTGATTACCTGACATTCGCCTACGTTTGGAGAAAACATCGGAAAAACCCAACCAGGTAATCGGCCCGAGCGGATATCGAAAACGCGCCCGAGTGCAACTCCAGATCGGCAGGCAAGCACTTTAGCCGATTGAGCCACGCCGGTGGCTTTCTATGTAAGCTGTAAAGAAAATGGACGAAAGAAGATTTTTCGCAGTAGACCGTCAGAAAATGCGAAACAAAGAGTTAAGTGGAAGAGAGTCGCTACAAACGCAGCAAAAGATAAAACAATGAACTCTCCTTGAATGAGATTCCTTAATACAGTTTCCTTCGCTTAAGGACGTCACAGTGTAATCTTAATCTTAAACAAAGCTAAGCATAAATGAAACGTAAATCAGAAAAAGAAATAACTGTAGGGAAAAAAGAAAGAGAAGAGTCACTCTGAAGTAATCCTTTAATAGAGCTTCTTAATGGTTTAGAGGAAGATTTCAATGAACGTATCATCAATGGGAAATTATGATACTTTTTAATAGAAAAATTGAAATATCTTAAAGTGAAAACATCAAGCATACTTTATAATTTATTTTCTAACATTGCGTGTTATCACTTTACACTGAATCGAGATAAACTCTACTCCGTTTTCCACTCATCAGAATTTCTTCGAAACTAAGTGACTAAGTACAGTAGGATTACTTTATCCCAATATCCATTATACAGCATATTCTATAAGATTTTTGCTACAGAGCGGCATACTGTAGGTACGAGTAACAAATTTATTGGAAAAATGTTTACTCTTCCTTTTTTTCCCTGTAGTCCTTAATAATAATTTAACCTCATGCAAATTTAAAGGGAAGTTTAGCATACTGAAACCTGCCAGAATTACCAACTCAACTCAAGTGTAACCTCAATAAACGACATTTTTTTTTTCTGGAGCTGATTTAATTTCCCATTACTTCATTTCAAACAACTTTTGTAGATTCACCTTCATTTCAGATCGGCAATGAAGTGCTCCGAATATTGTACCAAGAGCAAAAACTAAACTTAAATGTATTTGGAAAAAAATAAATAGTCCAACAATCTGTACAGCAAACTATATGATTAGGATAAAAAAAAATTATGGTTTATTTAACGACGTTCGCAACTGCAGAGGTTATATCAGCGTCGCCGATGTGCCGGAATTTTGTCCCGCAGGAGTTCTTTTACATGGCAGTAAATCTACTGACATGAGTCTGTCGCATTTAAACACACTTAAATGCCATCGACCTGAGCCGGGATCGAACCCGCAACCTCGAGCACAAAAGGCCAGCGCTATACCGACTACGCTACCCAGGCCGACGATTAGGATAAAGATTGGTAATATTGTGATATGAGTAATATTGTAATTGTTCTTGTTTAGAATATATTACAATTTTACGAGCGAAAGGAAGATCGGCTTTCTGCGTCAACGCATTAATGGAATGTTTGTGGACAAGTTTCTGCACAAAACCGGTCCTTCTCTCGCTCAGTAAAATTGTAATAAATTCTCAAAAATAACTACTGTATAACAATATTACTCGTATCACTATCTTTACCCTATATAGTCATTCCTCCATGCGACGGTTGATCTGTGGCGCACGTTGGTTGCGCCATTTGCGACGGTCAATGCGTGTGTGTTGGTCCACGTGGGCGCCAATCACGATGGTTGCTCTCTCCTTCCTCTGCCTTATTGCCGACAAAGTCCGGATCGGTAAGCTCAGCTGGGACGTCAATACACGCTGCTGTCCCACGGTGGAGATGATCTCTTTTCAGGGACACTGTGGTTTTGTGGTTGAAGGATTTTATTGTGATTTTTGTCAATCACACAAATGAGAAAAACCAAGGAGTAAAGTTCCACTAATCTGGTTTATTACGATCACGTCCCTACGTGAGTATGAGTGACGGAATACTGGCTGTTGTCTTCTCCGTAATCTCGGCAACGTTTTTCTTTTATCTAATGCCTGTTTAAATAACCACTACTATTTCCAGAGTAAGTCACAAACTCGAAAACACGAAGTCTCCACTTTACCACCACGATCGGCTCAATGGCCGGGAATTGTATGAGAGCGTGTCTTGGTTCGCCACACGTTTAAATACCTACTGTTATAACGCGCTTTCAAGACGCTATTTTTGTTGGCTAGCTTAAGACATCGCGCGCGTTCCTCGACAATGAAAACCCACGCTTCGGGAGCCTACACTACGCTAGAGTTCAACAGCCTTGCGCGCGTCTTCGGGTTGAGTGCCCACACACTTAGGCTTAAGGTAATTGCCGCCTGCCAGTCTGTGAGAACAAAACACCTATTATTATACGCTTTGCCGCTCACAACCGCTTGGGTTCCAACACCTTGAGAAACGGAGAAATATCTGAGGTGGAGCTATACCGTATTTGATATAAAAGAAATATCTCTTCCTATTACTAGACCACCCGACTACAGCTTCATCCAGAACAGTTCTCAAGAGAAATAAACATGTGTTAATATTGAATAGATAAAGAATTGGACTAAAAAAAGTAACCTAACCATATATGCCGTCCAAAAACAATCCAACAAAATGTCAACATCGCCTGCGTGTTGAATTGTATTTCACTGAGACGATTATTTGATTTTTTAAATATATTAAATATCAAACACATCTTCACACGTATGTCCAGCGATGACTCGCATTGGTACTGAGTCCTCATGGGAAAATAAATTTCGTCGTGGAAACTCGACCAGTGCAAAGAGCCGGTGCCAGCCCAGCATCGTTATGAATTTGGGGAGCTACAGTGAGTAGAGAAATCCGGTTTAGTAAGCCAACTATATTGGCTGGGGTATCACAATGCTAGCCACATTTTACCTATGCATAATCGTCCATCTCTCCTCTCCTCTTCCTTTTCAACTCTTTCCTTGTTGCGTTCCGTAGAGGCAGTTCGAGGGCGACCGCTACAAGGCTCATTTTGGATGCTCATGTTCTCATCTTCGAAATGTTTTACCCATCTCCTATCACTGCTGGCGCACATGCAGACATCTCCGTATGCACGCTGAAGTCTGAGGTGAATTTCAGCATCAGAGTTTTCTTCTTTAACAAGGAATTTAATGACAGCACGCTGTCGAAACGAATCATCGTTGTCGACCATTTTGCAAACATTGCCTGTGGTCACATGGTAGAAGTTAATGACGTAACAATATTATCAATACATAGTGTAAAGTCTGTATATTATAATCATATAATTGTTTTTGTTACATTGTTGAAATTAAAATTACAGGAATGTGTTGCTCATGACTTTCAGTATGACCCTTGCAACATTCACTACCGCACAAGAATGGTGAAACAACTATCTCTTTGTCATTTAGTCTTTGCGTATTACCTCCCTCCTTTTCTTACTGTCAGCCATTAGGTCTGTCAGTATTCCGTCTAGCCTTCAAAGCATCAGGAGCAACCGGTTTAAATTAAAACATTCGGTAGGATGTTCTACCTTGACGAAAGCTCTCTGACCGATCAACTGAAAATCGGTTGCATGCTTTTCTGCAGCTCTCTAATCCAAACAGTAGAAAAAAAGTTTCCGCTCTTTCATACGGAAATATTGACTATCAACTGTACACATGTACCGGTAACTATATTTCTGTTGGTTGCGAAATGAAGAATATACGAATATGAAACCGACTATAGTGGTGAATCTAGTCATAAGCATTTTCCAAATGTTCTTTCTTTTTCTTTTTAGGTGGTTTTTTACGAAGCTTTATCAACATCTTAGATTATTTAACGTCTGAATGAGATGAAGGTGATAATCCCGGTGAAATGAGTCCGGGGTCCAGCAACGAAAGTTACCCAGCATTTGCTCATATTGGGTTGAGGGAAAATCCAGGAAGAAACCTCAACCAGGTAACTTGCCCCAACCGGGAATAGAAGCCGGGGCAGCTAGTTTCACGGCCAGGCGCGCTAACCCCTAATCCACAGTCGTGGACTCCAAATATTCTTTTCTGTAAAACTGAAATCTAAAGATTTAAGTTGTGAATGCAATTTCTTGCTATAATTCAGTTAATCTGGCGTTATAGATAGATTAATTTCCGCATTACATACCGTAATTTTCCACCTTAATTAGCGGGCGTAATGGTCATTTTTGAAGAAGAACGTCTAGTTGCCACTTACGGTAAGTGTAATTGTATTTGTTAACACCTCTTGCTGCTGGACACTTACATTTCAACTTATGCACGAAATGGTTAAATGCAATTCATCATTGGCAAAAGATGTATCCAGATTGTCATGTATTTTTGTAACTGACAACCAAAAGCAATCCATTTACTTCCACTCTTGTTATCAATACAATTATGTGCCATATAACGAAATTGAGGATTAAATTTCACTTGACAGAATAATGGAACTGTTCCTCGAATACTGGGTTCAGATTTCACCGAATCCGAAAGAAGAGTAAAGAATATTTCTGGTACATCCGTTCTCTGTGGTGTTATTTCACCATTCCTAAATTTCTGTACAGAAATCTGCAGAAAAAACTACACAGCATTGTCTCTTCTCCACACCAACTCCGTTGGTTTCTACGGCGGACTTTAAATGCAACAACAAACCATAGAGACTGAAACTAAGCAGAAAAAAGCTCTCTTGGGTAGCGCGTCTTTTAACAGTAGGCCTACACTGTGCCTTATCAGTTCAGGGGAAATAGTAAGCTCGACTTGTATTAGTTGCCTACAGAGAGATGAGTCGGCTGTACTGTGTCTGCGAAACTCTCGTTCGTCAAAGAGCTCACGTTTTAAGGAACAATTTCTCAAAATTAAAAGAGCTTCCAATTACCCCAATATGTGATTTGTTCGGTTCATTATGGACACCGGACTTGTTAACTGATTGGAATTTTAGTCACCGGCGTAACTCAGGCGGTAGCGCGTTTGCCTGCTTGTATGGAACTGCGCGCCGTGTACAGCTCATGCATTTTGTCAAGACACTCGCGATGTGCAGTACGGGAACAACGTTTCTGTGGAGGGGATAGGAGTAGAAGGGAAGGTCGGGCGTGTGTCTACCAAGTTCAAGGCAAAGACTAACCCATTCCCCTACAATTCGTAAGTAGACTCATCCGATTTCGTGCGCAGCCCTGTAGGAAGAGTGGGGGAGTGTCTTGACAAAATGCATGAGCTGTAAAAGATAAACTAGATCGAATCTACTAGAAGGAATTAAGAAAGAAATGGATGTAAATAAAGACAGAACCAAACACAAATAAAGGTAAAAATAAACACCAGGAAATTGGGGAAAATAGGAAAAGGGATAGTGGCGAAAACAAGGGCCACAACGTTACAGTTATTCTCTCTAAGTAGCTCGAACACAGACGCTTCACAAGGGAATAATTGAGGTTTGTAATGTGATAATGTAATAGAACTCTAATTCGAAGTGCAAGAACTCTTAAAGCCCTCCTTTAAAACGTAAAGTATCACCATACAGAATTTAGAGTGACGGTCTTAACCTTGGTCACAGTCTACTATATACAGTCACGAAGCTTGAGTTTTGAGAGTGTTAGAAACAATAGACTGTGACGGCACTATTTTGCATTGCCTGTAATGAGGCGATATTAGCGATCCTAGTGGTGAGCAACTACCTAATGTTTGCATATTTACTACGTATTGAGCTTCGCGACTGTATATGAAGAGTTCGCGGGAAAAACGATGAATGTCACAGTTTTCTTAAGGTTTATGTCATTATCTAATTCAATGGATCACTGCGAAATTTAATGTTGTTCTTATGAAAAATGGTAAAAAGGAGAATTATCACCACGAATACAGTAATCCTTTCCTTTATTTTCTATAGAAACAGCACTACATCTTGCAGTTATAGACTTAATTACATCATTATCTAATCCTCAACAGAAATGTGACATTCATCGTTTTTCCCGCGAACTCTTCATATACTAGACTGTGCCTTGGTCTTGAGTTTACAGGCATAAGATGATTATATCGTCGTTGTTCATACAATAACTCCTATGTGATATATTTATCGATTTTCAGATTTTTGCTCTATTAAATTGCTGAAATAATGACACAGCAAATAATAAAATCTCCTATATGTAATTATATTTCTTCCTTTCCAAAAAGTAAGAATTCACAATCTCCTATGTACCACTGCCATGGAAGGAATAAATGTGTTTTTTCTTCCTACTGAAACATTTTATATTTTGCACATAGGAGTTATTGCAGGAACAATGACGATATGATAACAATAAGGTTTATTAAAATTGGCCCTTGTGTGTAAGGACTACTACTGTATTTGAGGGCAATCTTACAGATTACACATACATACGTGTAAAAGTTCAGAAGTTATTATTTCACAACCTTTCGTCTAGCGGAAAGAATATTAAGCGGCGTTAAAGAACATAACAGTGCAGTCGAATAAAATACATGAAGATCTGCCTCAACTTAGGGATGAAATCAGGTCAGAAGGATAATAATCACGTGACCCAGAAAACTGAAAGAGCCATATCAGTACATTACACTCACATGTAAAAGTCTTATAAAACGTTTAATACATTTTAATGTTCCCATACATTTTTAGAAGGGTGATTACAGCTTCCGCAGTGAGAATTCTGCACTATACGAGAGCGCTTGTGGTTTGTATCAGCGGCAATAGGCAACGCCACTTACCGACCGACGCCATTCGAGTAGAAAGACGCTATTCCGGAAATTAAACTCACACACACAACTTATCTGGCTTCATTTTTTACAGATATAAAGTGGAGAAATATGAAGCAGCAAAGCAAGGAATTCATCTGTAAAAAGGAGCAAAACCAACAGTACGAGAAGGTAGAGCATGCAACCAGAATAGAACGACCGCTTCCTTTCGCAGCGCGAGGCATTAAAGCTATTTCCTTTCTTGGTGCGCTTCGGACGCTTAAAGTCTTAAACGTCGCGAGAGACTAAATCCTTCATGACAGTTATTACGCTATTGCGCGAATATATTTAATGTAGTCGTATAGTAATACATTATCTCTTGCAACATATTAAATTGATCAACAACAGATCTGTAATCGCAGTAGATAAAAATTATAACTGTAGTGATAAGTAGGACTCGCATTTTTAAGGGGCAGGGCATGATTGCGCCCCACGGTCAAGTAAGATGCAGCAGATAAAAAGGGTCCCTGTTTTTGTGGACATAGTTGCGCCCCGTTCCCATCAGGTAGAGAAAAGGGCATGACATAGTTGCGCCCCGATGAAATAGGTAGAGAAAAAGACATTACGGGAACTCGAGCCTCGTAATCAACCAACCTTCATTGATTTCTTATTCTTACCGATACCGTTAAAATGAACACCATGAAGTTGGCAGTACTTTATTAACTGTTTTTCTACTGTTTATGCAGAGATTATCCGTAGCGTACCGTTAAAATGAACACCATGAAGTTGGAAGTACTTTATTACCTGACATATTCAAATGAGTGAGTCGTTGAAATATGGGTCCTTAACAATCTTGACATTTTATTAGTGATTTTCACACCGTCTGTGGCGTATAGTGAGGTTAATTTAAAATGAATGTTAAATTTATTGAAAAGGGCAAAGAGTTAATAATTCACAATGGTTCAGTTTAGATTTGCGAAACCCTATACCGTATGGTTAAGATAACGGTGTACAAACAAAAAATGCAGTTCATTTATTGTGTGTGATCGATAAAAAAATGTTATTTTTAATAGCAAAATTGAACATATGCTACCGATTTCAGTGCAGCTACCACTATAATATTTTTAAGTAGGCCTAATTTATCTATTTTATGACAATCACTTTCGTGTGTACTATGCCCATCGGGGCGCAACTATGCCATGTTCATTCTACTACCTGACTTCTTTGGGGCGCAACTATGCCATGTCCATTCTGCTACCTGATTTATTTGGGACCCAACTATGCCATGCCTAGGCCTCCCAATTGACCGCGGGGCGCAACTATGCCATACCGTTTTTAAGAATGGTTTTCGCTTGTTAATTCGGAAACCTGAACGAGAGGCGCACGTCACTAACTTCGCTAGTTAAGGGATCCAGTTCTATTATTTGGTTTATGATTTCGAAATAATGGATTTTTTTTCAGTAACGCAAATAACTTTAATAAAATATTAAGATAATAATAATAATAATAATAATAATAATAATAATAATAATAATAATGATAATAATTAGTAGTAGTACACCTACAGTTCCAAGCCCTATACAACTCGGTCCGAAACATCGCGGATATGGACATTGTAAGAAATATGCCCCCGAAAATACCTCCATTAAATGATCATATTCTGATATACCGTACCACGATCAAGCTATAACAGGACGAGAAGGTAATAATGCCCCCGCAATCTTGTTATATCAGGATAGGATTCTATGGTTTTGCTTTGCCCCCTCAAGGAAACTGTTCTCTCTCCGCCTATGTTAACATTATTTACTGGATATGCTCATGTATTTATATTGTTATACAGTATATCAGTTAATTGTTAATTTTCCGTGGCTCTACAACAGTTCTTTCTTTGCCTTCTTTATAGTGAATTTTATTTTAATGCATTGTTACTGTAATAATAATAATAATAATAATAATAATAATAATAATAATAATAATAATAATAATAATAATAATAATAATAATAATTAGTAGTAGTAGTAGTAAAGACCTATACAACTCGGTCCGAAAAATCGCGGATATGGATGTAACACTGTAAGAAATATGCCCCCTCGAAAATACCTTAATTAAATGATCATATTCTGATATACCGTACCACGATCGAGCTGCAACGGGACGAGAAAGTAAATAATGCCCCACCTCCCACAATCTTGTTATATCAGGATTCTATGGTTTTGCTTTGCCCCCTCAAGAAAATTGTTCTCTCCAGTCTGCTGTCAAAAAATCTGAAAGTTAGAATTTATGAAACAGTTATATTACCGGTTGTTCTTTATGGTTATGAAACTTGGACTCTCACTTTGAGAGAGGAACATAGGTTAAGGATGTTTGAGAATAAGGTTCTTAGGAAAATATTTGGGGCTAAGAGGGATGAAGTTACAGGAGAATGGAGAAAGTTACACAACACAGAACTGCACGCATTGTATTCTTCAACTGACATAATTAGGAACATTAAATCCAGACGTTTGAGATGGGCAGGGCATGTAGCACGTATGGGCGAATCCAGAAATCCATATAGAGTGTTAGTTGGGAGGCCGGAGGGAAGAATGCTTTTGGGGAGGCCGAGACGTAGATGGGAAGATGATATTAAAATGGATTTGATGGAGGTGGGATATGATGATAGAGACTGGATTAATCTTGCTCAGGATAGGGACCAATGGCGGGCTTATGTGAGGGCGGCAATGAACCTCCGGGTTCCTTAAAAACCAGTAAGGAAGTAAGTATGGAAAATGAACAATATGAAATCTATCGAGACAGGATCATTTCCCCTGTCAAAACAATTTTAGCCAACAGACGTGATGTAATACTGATACATAAAGTAAGTAATAAGTAAATTTGTTCAAAAGTATTTACAGATATTCCGTTAAACACAAACCAAAAGTCACACATTCAAGAAAGGAAACAAACACACATCAACAGCTTAAAGAATAAAGAAAAATGGCAACAGAAAACAAGAAGTAATCATCTGTACTATTGCACTTTTACGATAGGAATTGTCCTACATATTCTTACTTAGCAAATATATTAGTTGAAAGCATCCTACGTACTCTTCTGTCATAAAACGATCTCGAACTGCAAGCAAACATATTCAAAATGTTTAGTAATTTTCGAAGAAAAATATTCGAATGTGTGTGCATGCACTTGACAAATCTCCGTGGATAATAATAATAATAATAATAATAATAATAATAATAATAATAATAATAATAATAATGTCTATTTTTACATGGATTATATGAGGAAACAAGGAGGAAGGCAGAAAAAAAGGAAAGAGTGGAGAAAGCTGGGTTTGCAGTGAAATACCTGCCCTTGGACAGAATACTGAATGAATGAATTTTTACATATTTATTAACAACATATTATAATATGTCGTTAGACAACACAAAGGAATTTTCCACAAGAATTCGGGCATTATTAATCGTAAATTAAGTCAATACATAACTTAATTTCAATCATTAAAATACAAATTATTGAAATGAAATTTTCTCATAATAAGTCATGTATGTGTGAATTTTAATAAATTATCGCACGCTAAATATTTTGAATATATGAAAACAAAGGAAGAGGTTTCATTTGTTATTGGGTAATTTACAGTTGGCTACTGAAGACTTCCACGTTCGTTAAAATCGGTAAAAGCACAAAGAAATACTGAAGACACACACGCCTGCTATTGTTTGTTTTCACTTCGGAAATAAGTAACATTAAATTAAATGAACATCAAAGCTCAGAGGCGAGCGTAAAATGGGAATGCCTTATTAAACATCGCATGTAGACATGGCCTTGTTTTTGTTGCCTGCAGTCTGCTGGAACATCGTCCGTTCCCAGTTTATTGTGTTGTATTACTTGGTCTTCTACATGCATCTTAGATCCTGTCTGTATTCTGCCTCCAAGTTCTAACGTGCAGTGATATTAAGCTTGATAATTAAGCTGTCCGGCGAATTTCACATTTATACGGAGGTTTACAAACTGAGAAACGTGACCCCAATACAGATCAGAAATATATTATATTTTAGTGTTTTTCCTTGGTCATTTAACGACGCTGTATCTACTACTGGGTCATTTAGCGTCGATGGAGGTTTACAAACTGAGAAACGTGACCCCAATATAGATCAGAAATATATTATATTTTAGTGTTTTTCCTTGGTCATTTAACGACGCTGTATCTACTACTGGGTCATTTAGCGTCGATGGAGGTTTACAAACTGAGAAACGTGACCCCAATACAGATCAGAAATATATTATATTTTAGTGTTTTTCCTTGGTCATTTAACGACGCTGTATCTACTACTGGGTCATTTAGCGTCGATGGAGGTTTACAAACTGAGAAACGTGACCCCAATACAGATCAGAAATATTTTATATTTTAGTTGTTTTTCCTTGGTCATTTAACGACGCTGTATCTACTACTGGGTCATTTAGCGTCGATGGAGGTTTACAAACTGAGAAACGTGACCCCAATACAGATCAGAAATATATTATATTTTAGTGTTTTTTCTTGGTCATTTAACGACGCTGTATCAACTACTGGGTCATTTAGCGTCGATGGAGGTTTACAAACTGAGAAACGTGACCCCAATACAGATCAGAAATATATTTTAGTGTTTTTCCTTGGTCATTTAACGACGCTGTATCTACTACTGGGTCATTTAGCGTCGATGGAGGTTTACAAACTGAGAAACGTGACCCCAATACAGATCAGAAATATATTATATTTTAGTGTTTTCTCTTGGTCATTTAACGACGCTGAATCAACTACTGGGTCATTTAGCGTCGATGGAATTGGTGATAGCGAAATGGTATTTAGCGAGATGAGGCCGAGGATTTGCTATAGATTATTTACCTAACATTCGCCTTACGGTTGAGGAAACATTCGGAGAATACCCAAGCAAGTAATCATACCAAGCGGGAATCGAACCCACTCCCGAGCGCAACTCCGGATCAGCAGGCAAACGCGTTACCAGCTGAGCTATGCCGTTGGCTTTGTGTGGTTTTACAATATATTTAATGAATAATTTCAAAAGAAAAATTGTTCCGGGGCCGGGTATCGAACCCGGGATCTTTGGCTAAACGCACCAACTGAGCTACTCAGGAACTCTACCAGACACTGACTCAATGTTTCCCTTTATAACCAAAGACCTCTTATGGTAATAATAATAATAATAATAATAATAATAATAATAATAATAATAATAATAATAATAATAATAATATCAGTAGCGGCCGGTGATCGAAATTCTCGGTGAGGTCAGATGCAACTACATAGTTTAAGTGTCTCCGATAGGAAATGTTTATTCATGATATTAAGTTAAATATTATTGTTATATTATTAATATCATTATTACTGTATTATTATTATTATTATTATTATTATTATTATTATTATTATTACTATTATTAATGAAAAATGTCACTCACCAAATAAGTTATGCTGTGAGTTTGTTTCAGTGATTGATTGTGATGAAGCAACATATATTATGCTCAGCTGAAGAAGTGTGTGTTGAAATTCCCCTTTCTTCTTTTTTCATTTTTTTTTTTCCTTTTGACAGCAACAAACAAGGCCAACAGAAAAGTTTATTTTGCACAACATTACCACTTAACCATTTATGTTGCACATACCAAGATGCAATAGAAACTCGCGTTTAAGATTATCTGTCAGAAAAATTGTCAGCCATGTCGTAGGTACAGTATGTCGGTAAGCTATCTCTTTATTTAAAACTTCATTTCTTTCAATATTATTTCTTCTCGGAAAAGGACACTCAAACAATGAATTAACTATATCATCATTATGTCTCGCATTTGTGTTTATATTTTCCCGAAACACATAACAACATTGAACCACACTCACTACTGTACTACGGAGTACAATAGTATACAACACCCTCCCTTAAGTCATAAACTGAGACATAAGGAGAGAGAACAGTGTGGGTCTCTGCCTGCCAAAGAGCAGGAATTTTTATGTTATTTACGGCCTATTTAGGAAGACAAGTCACAACCGCTATTTCCACCCTTCTACCCTTAAGACCGGCCCATGGATGGGAGAAGTGAAAGCTGACAGGCCAAGAGGCCAGACGAATTGTGCCTCAGCTACAACGCCTACAACGTTTCAAGCCCAACCTCAAAGCCCGCGAAGTTAATACGAAATGCAGAAGCCAGACCCGGCATGAGCGATCCTGGCTTCAGGAACAAATTTTACTGCAAAACAGATCTATATACATCACAAGCCAGACCCGGCAAGAGCCATCCTGGCCTCAGGAACACATTTTACTGCAAAACAGGTCTATATACACTACAAAGTTTTCAAATACTTCTACAGCGATATATGTTTCATTCAAATAACTAATATATTATATAAAACACAAAATTTGATTTCAGTTAAGCCAAGTGACTGAGGCCCGGCCCCACTTGCCTCAGTCAATCAGCCGCCACTGACAACAACAACAATAATAATAATAATAATAATAATAATAATAATAATAGTCCACCGCTATGGAGTAACGGCTAGCATGCCTGGCCGTGGAACGAGCGGGCCTGGGCTCAAATCCTGGTTGAGACAAGATATCTGGTTGAGGTTTTTTCCGAAGTTTTACCTCAACCCAATAAGAGCAAATGCTGGATAACTTTCGACGTTGAATCCTAGACTCATTTCGCTGGCATTATCATCTTCATCTCATTCAGACGCTTAGCTATATAGCCTAATCATAGCAGTTGAAAAACCGTCATAAAATAACCAATTAATAATAATAATAATAATAATAATAATAATAATAATAATGTATCATCTCGGAGTCCGACATCACAATATTTTCCATTTAATCAGAATTCGCAAGTGCGAAATACATGAAAATGGTTTTGTTCTTGCATAAGAGAGTCCTGGTTGTTCATTCGTAAGGCCATTGGAATTAAAGGCTAGTTACAACACTGAACTTTATTAAAATCGTGAAGCGGAGACGGTGCCATTATTTCGCAACAGAGAACACAAAGCCTATTAAATATGCATGAGTGAAGAATAAGTTTAAACAGCTTCATATTAATTCTGCAGGATTTCGACTGCTACCTGCTTCTACACGTGTTTCCTGGAGCTTTATAGTAAAAGCCTGGGCACAAATTTTAATCGTATTATTTTAACTAAGAGACAATTCACATAACGATGAGGAAACATTCTGCAAGTAACTTGCTGAGGACAGTATTTTGAAGTATAGTACTGAAGCGGAATTGCTGGGTAACTTTCACCATTATATTCACAGGTCATCATAATACTGTATTACCATAGCCCGAGTTAAGTTTACTGTGGAACTTACTGTATACGAGGAGCGCGAGCATTTCAGTGACAAAAATCATTCATAGAAACAGGAGCGGTAAAAGCACAATAAGTGTCAGAGTCCCTCCTCCGTAAAAAAAAGAAAAAAAAATAGTGAACGTCTAGCTATAGCTGTGTAATTGAATTGCACAGGACAAAGACTGGAATGCAACACATCGCATTCATTAAGATACATCACTGAATACAGTACAAAATCAAATGAGGATGAAAGGGTTAAAAACAATAAATAAAAGATACGCAAATGCGGGTCATGTTAAGAAGATTTGGAGCTATGGCCATGAATCTACTCGTATGTGTGCTACAAAATGGTAGACCACTTGTCTCGTTCCATTTGCCACCATTCCATTGAAGGAACGTACAAACATTTTGATCTAACTTACTAGATACTTAATAAGATGAGTACCGTCCGTAACATGGTGTAATAGCAGCAGGAAAATATCGCCTATGAAGTTAGCCGGATCAGAGCGAGGTGCGAGAGACGTACGTCACTATCCTCGCTAGTCAAGGGAACCGAGCTCTTACAGTACATTAAGCAAATACTCTCTAACATTAATACTGGAAAGCTTTCCTGTTTAGCATTGCAAGCGGCGGCGAAAAGTAACAGTGCTGCCATCTAGCGGCTTGAAACGTTCGCACACTCCGTGCGTCGTGCCGGGTTACGTGAGGAAAAGAGGAGAGGTGTGCATTTGATTTCAATAAGAAGCTGCAAAGCAATAAGTAGTATAATTTAGAGTCACTTTGTTCCTAACATTTTTAATTAATAACAAATTACAAAGTTATTAGAAAAGAAATGAATTGATAAATTCTCATATTTTCAAATTTGATGAAATTTAGATGAGCATGACTTTAGCAGCTTTCATACATCGCTTGTTTTGTTTTTTAGCTGTATGGTTGTCCATTTTATTTTTGATGTAACAATTTATTAACACATTGAAATAGTTATCAATGAAGACATTGGCACAGTCACTGCAAATGGACATGTTAACAGGGAGCACTACCATTTTAACTAGTTCTTTTTTTACACCAATTCTAGTTTTACAAATAACACGATCAATTTCTTTGAAACATCAGAACACAATTGGCTGAGCATTAGAGAAACATCATTAGGGAAAACAATTTTTGAATCTTTACAGTATTTTTTATTTGCGATGTGCGTTGTTACGTCATCGTTGGGGTTTTCTTTACAAGATACATTTCTTCGACAAATTTCGTGATTTATTCTGCTACACACCCAACCTGCAACATAAGCCCTTGGATTTTCTTGCAACACGGTTTCTTCATTTGTATGCTGTACATTTTTGTCATCAACAGTTAGATCCAAATCGGAGAAACCTGTAATACCGCCTTCCCATTTTTTTTCTTTCTTTTTAAGCGCACTTGCGACATATTGAATTCATCATTAGAAACAATTTTAATTAAATCAGTATTTGAACTGGTTGTCTTCAGGGCTCCCACTTCCGCCCGAAGAGATGAAATAATTTTTTTGTGTTTAGATACCAACTTTTGAGCTGCAATCAATTTCTTAGAAAGTGTCTTTATCTGAAGATCTTGAGCCATCTTTGACCTTTTAGGATTTCTTGCATCTTAAAAATAAAAGGGACTTAATTTAGTGAAATATTAATAACGTCTTGAAAGTCTAGGGCTAGGTAAATAATATTTTGCGAATAACTAACTGAATCAGTTTTTATGAGAAAACATGAGTTCACACACTTTCTTCACAAAATCAATAATTCGTATTTTTATGTTACGTATCACAATATGCGTCTATTTAGTTTGAAAAATTCATGACTTTCAGTATTTTATATGGAGAAACTATAAAGAAATTGTCTTTGGTATGATGGAAGTAAAATAGTTTTATGCAGTTTAATAACTGATTCACTTAGCACAGAGAACATGTTATTGCTAATGTACTATCTGATTATGAGGTACCTGGTAGAGGACTATCGTCGTTTCTGTTTGGAATCGGAGAACCTGTCGCCTCCTCGATGGAAGGTCTAATGCGTTTCTTTGGGGACCTTCGCGGTTCTTTCATCGTACTTTGACCCATATTTTCGGAAGAAGGAGCTGTTAAATTCAGTGAAGGAATAGCTGTTCTCTTCAATCTGTTATTAAAAAAAAATATTAAAAATTAACAGGTCTATGACTCATTTGAAACTTCGGTACTTTTCCAATAATACACCTTATTTTTACTTACCCCTGACTTTTCAAATTAGGGTTATTGAAGTCCGATAATCTAAAGTGATCTGAACATATTCTGTGATTTTTGTACATATACTCTGTTCCTCTAGTTTTAAACGTTTCATCTAGGTCCTGTCTTTTACATTTATTTACTCATATGGCACATCTATAAGACAAAAACAAATAACAGTAATAATAATAATAATAATAATAATAATAATAATAATAATATGATGATGATGATGATGATGATGATGATGATGATGATGATGATGGTGAGGACACGAGACCTGTCATGTGAATCGTGCGAGTGGGGAAAGACTGAGCTAACAGAAAGAGAGTTTGTTTCATGATTAAAATTATACGAATCTACTGACAAGATAGTTCATCTCAGACTAATTCTCTTTCTTCTCCATACCAATTGGTGATAGCCACAACACATGGTAAGGTCACAGAACAAGTTATCTACTGTCTCCTCTATTGTAATAATAATAATAATAATAATAATAATAATAATAATCATCATCATCATCATCATCCTGTGGCAGAAAAGTAATAGACTACTCGTATTTACATGACTACTCACTCACCTATCTGTATCTTTCGGAAATCTGAAGAACGATCTAGCATCTTTTTGCCAAGCATAGTTTTTACAGAAGAACACAGAACAAACAATTCCACTTTTCCCTGACATTTTGTGGAACAACCATGAGAATAATCCTTACGTCTTACACCACGTGTTGAAGTACAAAATTCTTGTTAGATGCAGTTTACCGCGCTACGTGTCACGTTATCCTCACTGTCAACATTCCCTGCCGCTAGATAGCACTGATGAGTCATTCGCCTCAGAGTCCGTGGATATACAGAGTAGCGCAATCACCGAGTCGGCCGCCATTGTTAGTCCTTTTCAACACGCTAGGGATAGGAATATTTGAAGTGAAATTCAGATATTTTTAATTTGAAGGGCAAAAACGTCTAAAGGATCTTCTCACATTATAGAACATTATTATCAGTCAACATAATAATGTATAAAAACTTCATTTAATAATTATTACAGCATAAATACGCATTTAAGTGTCCAATATACTCCTTCATAAACATCACAGCAGCATGAACTTAATAAATTACAAGTAACAAATGAAAACAACAATTTACAAATAAAATAACAATAAATCTAAACATTTCCAACTGCATTCCTCGTGCAAACTCTCCGGCTTCCGCATATAAGGGCACACTATACTGAAATTTCTCGAAGTTTATTAGTTTTAAGAGTTCACAACAGTGAAACCAATAACTACCATACTTACGAAGCTAGATTCACCAAATTTTGATCACTGGTATATCTGCTTATTAGTGACAAATGTACAAAATTGCATCCGTCTATGATACGTGGTTTTCATTTTATTGATTATTTTATTAAAATATTGAACCGCTTTATATAAAAAGTCGCACTACAATTGACATTATTCTTAAGTGATTTTCACTTACATGACTCCTTTACATGGCATCAAAGCTTACTATAAGGTTTTGTTGTAAAATTAATAAGTAAATTGCTAGAATTTTTTTAGTAAATAAAAAAATTAATAGTCATAAAAATTCCTAGTAATTTACCCATTCGCTGTATAGAAAATTCCAATAGTAATGTTTGTTCCAAGGTATATAAAGAATCTTATAAGTGAATATCAATGAAAAATAATGTAAATTGTGACGCAAGGGACTTTTTGCATTAAGAAATACACTATATAATTAAGTTATTAATAAAGTGCAAACCACTTATCATAGAAAGAGACGAAAGTTTGTACGTGTGTTATTATCAACCAGATATATTAGTGATAAACATTTTGTGAGTTTAGCTTTAAAAGTATGGAAGTTAGTAATTTCATTATAATGTCCCCAAGGATATACTGATGTGAGGTTTTATCATTTTTGGTAAAAAAAAATCGTTTCTTTGTTTTTATCTTTAAAAATTCATTTATGGTCTAAATATGCCCTCTGCCAATTTTCATGATCATACGACCGGTCTATCAGCTGTTTAGGGTCACATTTTTAAAAGGCTGCGAGCTCTGACTGTTAATTTAAATTCTCCGTCCACGACCCCCACTCTGAATTCTGCGACCATTTTGGAAATTACGCTATATTTCATACATTATTTATTATATTAGATTTCCGATTGAGCCAGTGTAGCTTCTTGACTTCTCGAAATATTTCTTCATAGAATCCAACAGGTGTTAGACCTACTTCAAAGGCTGCTTTCCTTTAAAATATATTCAGTTACAAAGGAGAGCACAACTCTTATCTAAAGGAAAATTCCACTTGTTGCTAGTAGCCATAACAACGTGTTTTCCATGCTTGGTTTTGTTTGTGATACAAAAATATTTGCAAGTTTCTAACAGTTTTATTGTTAGTGCTATAATAGTGTCTATAGTCCATACTGATTTGTAAATAATATCTATCTATTATAGTGTTTTCATAAGATTACATAATTTTTTAGTCATCTTTATTTACTAGTGTAGGTTAGGTGTGCACAGCGTGGTAGTGTATATAAGGATAAGTTCTGTATATAATATGATAGTTCTACATGTTTCAAAATGCCTAGAAAATAAAAAAGACAGAGACCTGGTTAATTATTATTTATCCCAAACTTTTGAAGTCAATTTTCTCCACTTTAATTTTCTGTAAATTTTGCATTGCTAAAAATGCTCCTCTTTCTACAGATTCTGTACTACATGCATGATTTTTTGTAGAGGTTTTTGAATATGTTCTTAACAAAACTTACTATCAGTATTATACCTAACACTCATTTTTTTGTTCTTGTTGTTTAGTCAATTGTCCGAAGACAGATTTGAACCTCATAAGTACCACCAATAAGGCATCACTCATGAGAAAACTAGGCCAGGAGATAATGGGGTAGGGTGGCAAGTTTCTTTCCCCTCCAATGCATACTTCGCCGATTAGCTACATATTCCACTAATCACACTTCAGATACTTACAAACAATTGTCTTCCTCTGACACATATCGTCAAGTGAGATGTACTGCCTGATTATATCTATATGCATATCAGCCAGAAGATTTATTTTTAATATTAAGTTTTTTTACGCTCGAGTTGAATTTTTCTGTTTTTACACTTTTAGTGCATTAAATAGGTTTAATTATTTTTAGTAAAATAAAGAGGAAAATTGTATAGTAAGTTTCGTTTCTGAAGGTCTGACACGTATGTAGACAAAAATTCTGGCCAAAATAGTAGCAATTTTGAAAACCTAAATATGCACAATTTAAAATTACAAATTAAAAGTACAAAATTTCATAGATCTACTTAGAATAGTTTAGAAAATTGAAATTTCACATCAGTCTAACCTTAATAGGGTTTCTAGTTTCTACGGTCTTTGTATTTTCTAATCGAGCCAAACAATACAATCTTGTCTCAAGAATAAATTCAGAACTTCACAGATATATTTTGTCATTCTTGCAAATAGCAAATAGGATCAAATTCAGAAATGCTTGATTTGAAAGGGAGAAGATGGTAAAATTTGACACTAATACTAATTGGTATGTGACTTTCATTTGTTTTATGTAGAAATATCATTGCTGAATCAACTTAAATTCAAGATTAGTTTTATAAAAATATTTTGGGGCCCAAATTTTGAAAAAAATAAATATCAAAATACAGTCATTCATTAATCTCATAATGTATGCTCGCTTAGGTAGTGGATCGTTCCTTTTTATATTTATAGTCACTTCTTTCCTTTTTCCTTACTTCTTTCACCTTGTCACAGAGAAAACAAATGTGCGCTTTTTTGAGTTCTCTGTGAACAGTTCTGAACACAGTAGCATTGCATTTTTTCGCATTTAAATTACATTCTTTCCTATGCAACTGCATACTGCATAGCGCGCGCTACACAAACAATGGCGGATTTGTCGGCATTTGCCGGCTCAAACGATTGCGGTACTCTGGATATCCACGGACTCTGATTCGCCTCTCTTATCGTGAACTTTCCAGTATTAATTTTAGAGAGTATTTGCATTAAGCGAGTGAAGGCCAAGTAAGGTTTGTTGCCAGTTTCTTTACGTGTAGTCATCCCGACGCGACGTAAGTATAGGCACGTTAGGAAAACCACGGAAAATCACAAGCAGGATGACTGTCTAAAAATATAGTACCGAAGACTATGAACAAATAAATGCTATAGGAGTAACAATATTAGTCAATTATTATGCTTAGCAAACTGTTGGGAAAGAAAATATACTGTTCTTCTGGAACGTCTAAACAAAGAAATAAAATGCAGCTTAGGCCTACATGAAAGCGTTGTAATGTCATTTTTCGCCAATGCTGTAAAAACAATGTCTGTAAATCAAATAAAGGTAACAGCACAAGACATAAAATAAGAAGCAAAAACCTAGTCAATAAAATGGACACTAGAACGTGGAAGGAAATAGAATGAACGTGTTTCCTGAATTAATGATAATAGGTTGTCTACACTGTAATGTACGAATTTTATGTTGTTTTATGAACTATACACTGAAGAAATAGAAATGCAGTAGGTTAAATAGGCTATACTGGAGTCCAAAGACTTCACTGAACTGTTCTAAACATCCGCTAGTTTTGAACCCACAATATTTAAGTTCATAGGTAGGCACGATAAATTAAATATAGGTACCTGAATGGTCTAAAAAGTATTCCACAGCATATCTCATATAGTTTATTATAAGTAGAGGCCACAGAATTTCGCATTAATTTCGAAAAGAAATCGTGATAGAAATATTATATTTCGCGTTTTGTCGCTAATTAATTCTATGATTATCCCAATAATTTCGTATAAATTGGAAAGGAATTTTTACGTGGAAATAACGCTATATTATGTATTAAGGGTAAAAATTATAATAGAAAAATTTTATACATAAATTTATTCTACATTTATTCCGATCCTATGCAAATTTTAAATAGTTTTATTAATATAGCTACAATAATTTGAAAAAAATACTGAACATTAGCTTGAAATATCAAATTAACATGAGTTCGTGGGTAGATGCGCTGAATAGTTTAATACGTTATTTTAACGGGGTTACCAGTTGCTTTATGAAAAAAACATGTAAAATAAAAATAGTACTATTTTAATATTAGGTGCAGCAATAATTATTATGATTATACATATTACAATTATAACACTGTATATATTAAGACAAATCTTACTCACCCGGAACATATTTCACAAGCCAAGTTCTAAATGCCGGGTCATCCATATTTTCAATAGCAATAAGTTATTTGCACTCTGAAACATTTTCGTAGTATCCATTAACAAATTCCATTTTTTTTGCTTGGCATATTAGTCTCGGATACATAAAGACCCTCACTAGCAAATTCTTTAGCTCTGGAATGAACTATAACTGTCGTCGTTCGACCCATCTATACAACTGAATATTGGAAAAAAACTTTGACTTTACTATTTTGTATAACATCAGCCAAAAAAAAAAAAAAAAGTTCTAGCTTTCAGCTTGTAAGAAGACTGGATACTGTATTATGTTCACAAGTTAAAAATGTTTAATCCATGAAACTAATTAAGCCACACAGCTGTGAGACTAACGTATATGTTCATTGTTGTCAGTCAGTTACACTGGTGTTGTAGTTCAGAGTTAACTTTAAAAAAATCAGATTTATATCCGTTCAAAGTTCTCGTGTGATTTGTGTGACTACACCTGGGTATTACGCCGCGCTCTTATGGTTAACATTCGGCAGATCTTTGATCGGCCTCGTGCATAACATTCGGTAGGTTTTTGAAATTTAATTGTATTATTGTTTTCAATTTCTTATGTCGCCGCTCCAATCACTCGCCCCAATTTCAATATTGCAACAAATAAGCTGCTTCCATTATTAAATGACACCTACTTGTCTAATCCACGTGGACTAAAACCGAGGTTGCAATGTCTTGTGCTGAGGACGAACATTAAGGCATGTGATTAAAAATTATTATTAAGAGTTATTATTAAGAGTTAAGAATGTCAAGGTACTCGTATATGAAATAATAATAATAATAATAATAATAATAATAATAATAATAATCATAATAATAGCCATTTAACAATATAACAAACTAGTGCTTATTCTTATCGAGGAAGTAGACGTGATAACCAGTGTTGTCAAGTCAGCGGTTTTGTAGCTAAATCTGGCGTTTTTGGGACTATGGTCAGCTACAGAATTTTACTGTCAGCGGCTAGCTATTTATTTGGCGTTTTTTTATGATTCCAGGCAGAGAGAGATGATATTTGTAAGTTTTTTTCTGTAAAGATGTTATAATTTTATTATATGTACTTGTGGACAATGTTAGTTAATCATAGACCAGAGTTTAGTATGGTATTAACACACTTTTTCATTGTGCGGGTATACAGTATCAACCTTTTATGTAACCTCGATTTGGTGCAACCACGTCCATTTCTTGCCTCATCCATTGTTGTTGTACTAATAAGGTATTCTGCATTCGTTAACCTCTTAATCTAACGTATGCATTGTTTTTGTAAATGAAATTTATGTATTTAATCATAAAGAATAATGAACTGAATTATTATTTTCATTTATGATATATGATATAGGTTATTATTTAATTTATCATTCCGCACTATAGTTCATGTAACACAGATATACTTAAAACTTAAAACCAGACTCATTGTTAGCAGGCACGTCTTCAGCTCAGTGTGAAATCAGATTTCGAACCGATCCGAAGTGTCCAATATATTATTTTTGATCTACTTCATTCAATTTTGAAGAAATATGCCACGTAAAACTACATACGTACAAAAGTTTATAGATGTGTGGGGGGAAGAAAAAAAAATAATGTGTTGAAAGATTGGATGGAAGAAGTTACCGGTGATAGTTCGAAAGCTCAGTGTATATGGTATAAGGTGATACTGAATGCAAAATATTTAGATTTAATTACCCATGCTGATAATTATACACACAAAAAGAGTAGCGAGTGTTTTTCTGTTGTTCGACAACATGATATTGCCATTCACAACAAGCTTCTGGGCAGAGGTGAGTGTTATTTCAATTTCAGAGTATTATAAATACTAGAATTTTTTTAAAATTTGAAACCTAAAATTTCTCCAGTTCCTAAAACTATATAGTCAAAAAAGAACTTCAAAAAGGATTATATTACTCCCTCAAAAGGGTGCTATTTTAATTGAAAACACACTTCAGCACATTCATAGATACACATAGCACACACAAGCTTATATTTATCCCTTCACAACGTAAGGAAAGTGTTGTATTTGATCACATTCAACATTTCAATATGATTCTGCCTCTCTGAATGCAGAATGTCTTTGTAAACAGAAAATGACCGCTCAACATCAATTGAAACCAGAGGTGAAAAATTTCTTTTTATCCTGAACAGCACACTTTATTAGTTTTTCAATGTCTGAAATCAGAACAAGAACGTTATTTATTTTCTCTTGCTTAGGAAGTATATCGGAAAAAATGTAGCAAAATTATCTAAATGTTTGTGATATTCTGTTAAAAGGACTAAAATAAGAGATGTTTTAAAAAAGGGAATATGGACTAAAAAGAAATAAAATAGGAAGTCAAAATCACATAATTTGGTCGGTGGAAGATAGTTTTGAATATTATCGTAATTATTTATTTCATGTTTCGTGTTGAAATAAAAAAAAAAGGAATTCCCTTTAAAATCCGGTCTCTAGTTATAACATTTCCAACTACTAGTAGGTCTACACAGCTGCAGTGATATATTATAGAATCCGTTTAATATTCTTGCTTTCAGCATACATAGTGAAAAATTCCGTTCTATGCAGAGAAAATAACGTAAGATATGTAGCCTTTGTATTCCTTGAGATATTTAAAAGCAGGAAATAAAAACCTCAGCAGGAAAATATGGAGACGCTCCGCCATCTGTTATGTGCGAGATAAACTACAAGCTCTTACTCCGACTTCGGGCTCTTGACGACAGATAGCACTAGGATCATCTTCAGAGAGCGCAGCGGTGACAAAGAGATACAGAGATCGATTGCGATCGGTACAATAGAATCGTCTCTCACAATACCACGCGAGTTCAGAATTGTTACAAACTTACTTCGGTGCTTTTAATACAACAGATTCAGAGAACCTGCAACGTATACGATTACTGCCATATCCTATGCATTTTGTCGTGGCTGTAGTAAGAAGGAATATACCGCATGAGATAGACTAATGAACATTCAATGTTCATATTATTAAACGCAAACGGGGACACTATTACGACAGTAGTAGTAGTAGTAGTAGTAGTAGTAGTAGTAGTAGTAGTAGTAGTAGTAGTAGTAGTACTTTTGGCTTTTAAGGAACCCGGAGGTTCATCGCCGCCCTCACATAAGACCGCCATCGGTCTCTATTTTGAGCAAGATTACTCCACTCTCTACAATCATAACTCACCGCTCTCAAATCCATTTTAATATTATCCTTCTTTTGTCATTGCTGTCCACACCTGTGGAGTAACGGTCAGCGCGTCTGGCCGCGAAACCAGGTGGCCCGGGTTCGATTCCCGGTCGGGGCAAGTTACCTGGTTGAGGTTTTTTCCGGGGTTTTCCCTCAACCCAAGAAGAGCAAATGCTGGGTAACTTTCGGTGCTGGACTCCGGACTCATTTCACCGGCATTATCACCTTCACCTCATTCAGACGCTAAATAACCTAAGCTGTTGATAAAGCGTCGTAAAATAACCTACTAAAATAAAATTAAAAAAAATTGTCATTGCTATCCTCCTTTTGACTTCGTGGCAGCAGCTCATGTTACTGCTTATAGTACACGGTATATGGTATACAGCATAAATATTTTGATATTAAAAAAAAAATCACAAAGTAACGTCTGTTTATTCCCTCACCCTGCGCTAATAGTTTTTCCATAAACGTGATATTTTATGGTCTGATGTATAGCGAATGATCGTACTAAAAACGCCTGTCAGTTTAGACAATACGCACATCTTTCGATCACATGTAGTCCGGTACGTGTACAGTAGTGGTAAAAAAACCGGACCGACCCTTGTAGCTGATTTCAGAGCCTTGTTCTCTCCAGAGCACGATAGACTGGTAACCAAGACTTTCGTGGTTCGAATCCTGCCTGGGAAGGAAACTTCTTTTTGTTCCTTATTCAAATTTATTCCCAATACTTTTCGATTGCTGGTAAAATTCATGTCCTGGGAATAATAAGTTAATTAAGTAGTAAATTATCGCAGCAGTCGAAAAGTATTTGGAATAAATTTGAATAAGGAACAAAAAAAAGTTTTCTTCCCAGGCAGAATTATAACCACAAAAGTCTTAGTTACCAGTCTATCGTGCTCTGAGTGAACAAGGCTCTTAAATCAGCTACAAGGGTCGGTCCGGTTTTTTTTTTGCCACTACTGTACATATAAACATTCTACCTCAAGCAGCCCATCTAAGCATAAGTCTCACTGTCCGGCTCGGCAAGCTTGACTCGTGAGTCAGACTGGAATATATTTCACCATACAGGTATGAGCGGAATCTCAACTTTGCTCTTACATTTCAGTATTCAAATTTAGTTTATCGAAATAAGTTACAGCAACGGTGATAACTAACATTGCGGGAAGCTAACTCGTCAATATTTCACGTAATGGAAGGATTTACTAATGCTTATAGGCGATATTCATTTAATGTAGGGAGCAACAGAAAAATCTCCACATGTGGCAAGAGGGCTCTATCGCGAAAAAAGTGTAAATAGATTCAAAATAGACAATGTTCGTCGCTGTGCGTCAGAGACTCCGGAATAGACCTACAGTATCTATTCGTCCTGAAAGTACAGAGTGAGTCAGCCAGGGGTAGACCGGCGTCAGCGGAAAGTCGTATGCGTAGTAACTGCTGCGCCATCGGAGTGATCAGACCTCTTGCTCGCGTATGTTTAGTGTTTAGTTATGTAAACGCGTTCACACAGTGAGGGTGAAGCTGTATTATCGTACGCTTAGAGTGCAGTAGTGTGTCCATTATGTTATGTTTTATTTAACGACGCTCGCAACTGCAGAGGTTATATCAGCGTTGCCGGATGTGCCGGAATTTTGTCCCGCAGGAGTTCTTTTACATGCCAGTAAATCTACTGACATGAGCCTGTCGCATTTAAGCACACTTAAATGCCATCGACCTGGCTCGGGATCGAATCCGCAACCTTGGGCATAGAAGGCCAGCGCTATACCAACTCGCCAACCAGGTCGACTGTCCATTATGAAATATAGCCTTGAACAATGAGTGTTTATTTACGACAGCTTTGTGAAGTACGAATCTTGGGGTACAGTTGTAACAAACTTCCGTCAGTCATTACGTGATTTCCTAGAGCCTTCTAAAGCAATAATTTACAATTTAGTGAAGACATTTCGTATAACTGGATCAGTATTGGATAAGAAACGAATATGTGTGAAGCGTGTTCTCACTAAGATGTTAGATGAAATTCGCCACCGACTAGAGAGAAGTCCTACGACATCATCCTGCCCTGTAGCTCAGCAGGTAGGGGTGTCACAGTCTTCAGTGATAAGAGGTACCGGTACGAAACAATTAAAATTAAAACCTTACAAAATTCGTGTAGTTCAGAGTTTAACGGAACCCAATTATCAGAGCAGACTTAGGTTTAGCATGTGGTTTCAACAGTCAGTGTATGATGGACTATTTGACCTCACCTTATTTTTTATAGTGACGAAGCATGGTTCCACCTCAGTGGTTACGTGAACACTCAAAAAAATCGTTACTGGGACAGTGAAAATTCACATCGTTTTCACGAACATGACATAAATTCGAGCCATTTCGGAGAACGAACTGCGGCGAGTTGCCGGACATGTCTTCAGGAGATGTGCAGCCTACCAGATATCACAAAGACGTCATTTCGAACGTGAATTGTGAATCCAGTAAGTACATCATTACGCAATACTAACCGCAAAAGCGCGGAACAAATCCTCCGCATATGGTAGCGTCGTTACGTACGAATCAGCCGCCGTGAGTGCGGTTAGGAGTCTAGTCTTGCCTGGTTCACTCTGTATTAAGGAACCTAAACATGATATATTTTTTTTATATAAAATGACTTTGAAGATTGAGTATTTTTTTACATAATGTGCTAGTGAGACTTACCACATAATATGGCTCAGTATATTATCCCCGATTGTCTCTAAAATATTTGCACGTATATCCCTTACACCTGTACACCGATAGATGTAATGGCAAAGTATGTATTAGCGCGGAAACAAAGGAATTTTGTATGCTCATTACAGACCCTTGTATGTTATTTAGCAGTAGTTTTGTTAGGAATGGAGGCCAGAAGCTGCTGATGTATTTTTATTATTATTTTACTCCCAGGCCCAACGTTGTTGTAGAGAATTGCGTTGTGCAAACGGCTTAATCCGGGCCCCGACTCAACGTTTCCCCCTGGCCGTTCTCTTTATCTCTTTCTCTTTCATTCTCTGTCTATCTCTTTCATATGCAATACACGGAAAATACGATGGCACGCTCGTTTGTGTACAATGTATGCAGGATAATGGAGAAATAAGGGAACGCAACGGATTTTATATAAACAGTTGAGTGTGGAAATAGCAGCAGCTAATATATGGCCATTTTTATATTACCTCAAATACCGTTTGCGGGCTGTGATTTAATAAAGTAAATACGAGAATGAACACAAACAACTCACGATTATACACGCCCATGATGTATAACATTTTACCGCTTGCAAACTGGTAGAGTTATGAGAAATCTTTTACGTTTCGTTTTCTTCTTAACTAAGTCATAATTTTCTCATCACGAACTTAAGTGAAATAAAAGAGAAGCATATTACATAATGGTCTACAGTACCGCATTTCACATTCCATCTTACGGGCACATGCTTAAGAGAACGAACTGTTGCAGTAATTAAGCAGCATGGAATTTATGTGCCTGCTGCGATGCAAGATAAGATACTAACATAAAGTAAGTTTCTGTAGGTTAAAGTAAGGTAAGATCCCGCACCGTAACTGCGTGATCTAAGGCGTCTTGCCTAACGATTCGGAATAAGTCCTGGTTCAAGTCCTGATGGAGAAGATATTTTCTCATGAAATTTCGGCCTATGTATGGGACTAGTGCCCACCAAGCATCACGATTAATTTGGAGGACTGTACCAGTGTTGTTTAAGTCATCATGCTTTGGTCTATCGTTAGAAAACGCGCGCTAGTTCGAGTCATGATGGAGAAGAGATTTTCTCATGAAACTTCGGCCAGTATATGGGATCGGTGATTACCCAACATTGTGATTAATTTGGGGGGGGGCACATAAAGTTAAAGAACGAGCACTAGTTTCAACTTTCACAGTCGGATTAGCAGGCTAATGATATTTGGGGGTTGCAGGTAGTAGGAGGGACACAAGCAATCCCTAAATGTCATTGGTCTGTAATCCAACCGGTTTAAAACTCTGGGTGGAACGATTCCTTTTGTATGAAAAATAACCTATGATCATTAAACTTCAGATAAGTTTGCTGCTCTGATCAAGGCGGTCACAAATCTGGAGCCAGTCTTGATAAGTGCTATGCCACAGTCTACTATATACAGTCACGAAGCTTGAGTTTTGAGGGTGCTCGAAACAATAGACTGTGACGGTACTATTTCGCATTGCCTGTAATGAGGCGATATTAGCGATCCTAGTAATGAGCAACTATCTAATGTTTGCATATTTACTACGTATTGACCTTCGCCACTGTATATACTAGACTGTGGCTATGCGCACGTCATACCTAACGTTGAAAATCCTTATCCACACAAATGTGTTTTTGATAAGGGAACAAACGAAAGAAACACTATTTTTTAGCCTCATATTACAGTTACAAAGAATTATTGTACATAAATGTACCTATTCAGATTTTTCAGTTTCATTACGCTTTATGTAACAGTGAGCCCGTATTTAACATACAAGGAGTGATGAAATGAAACGCGTTATAGCCTATTTATAAATTCATTTCCATACAAAGTATGACAGATATAGAAAGATCAATGTTTAAATTTAGAAGATGTCTCCATAGGCATTAACACAAGTGTTCCATTGTGTGGGGAGGCGTTGGACACTGTCTACTGAATACATAAATTCAGTATGTTTTGTTGAAAAATCTCCATAGGCTTTCACATAAGCATCTTATTGTGTGAGGAGGCCCTGTGGATACCGTCGCGAAAAAAGCCTTAGCTGCTCCTTTCAATATTGCATCCTTCACTTCATCATCTGTAGGTATACGAAATGTCTCTTCAGAACTTTCTTTAAGATCCTGAACAAATGAAAGTCACATAATGACAAATCGGGGCTGTAAGCTGGGCGGCTCAGTGCCTTCTCCTGTTAAGAATTGAATTACCGCTCACTGGTCATCTTTGGACGGATTTGGAATAAGATTAGCTGGAAAGAGGCACGTGAAATCTACACACTTCCTGTGTATATAAAAAAAACAAAGTGTTCAACAAAACTTTTAACTACTTTAACCAAAAATATTCACTTATATTCATCGTATAACCGCGGATGCTGGCACAAATTTTACCAATAATAAATAAAAATTACCAAATAAAATTCCCCTCAATTGCTGTTCGCTAGGCGACTATCACATCACGTAACATATGATCATGCTTTAAGTATAGCAGATCATTTGAGACTGAGCAAACGAGTTTAATTTAATCATGTTTTGTATCTATTATCTCTTCTTTGATATTTTATGGGAGAGAATTAATTGTACTTCATATTACTGGTAAGAGTACAGATCAAAGACTCTGTAGCTAGAAGTGTTGACAATAGTTAATGCACTTGGATAAATATAGGCATGTTGTTTAAAATTATAAATATTTAAACTTGAAAAACAGATTAAAGCAATAATATTTTTACTTAAAAATTTAAATGACAGTTAATAACTGCGATGTAATTATAAATAAATATTTATAAGTTTAAACATTCAATTATGTTGCAATTAATTACCTATAATTAATATTAATTGAATATTAATTATGTGATGTGTATATATTTTTTTGTTTTATTTAATGAGACAGCAATCGAAAAATGTTTTTTAGAAACCACCTTACACCTCTTGAACAACTTCGTTATATTTCCTCCAGGGCAGAGTCTACAGATCATTATCCTCTGTTTCCTCCTGATTTGGAAGGAAAGTTCTAGAACTTAGAATGAATGTAGGAATGGACGTACTAAATTAGATTAAAGACAGTGTGTAAGAAGCCCTAATAGCTTACGTGCCGCAGTGTTTTTAAATCACTTTCCCTTTAAATCAATCCATCAATCATCATAAAGGTGTGAGTTCATTGGCTCGTCCCGTTCTTCGCTGATCAATCAATCAATCAATCAATCAATAAAAAATCAACAAATCAATTAATCAGTCATAAATATATGCAAACCCAGCATTCTCCAATCGCCTCTATTTTTCATCTTCCTCTTATCGTTAGTCTCCACATATGATACATATAGTTATCCCTCGCTTTTCACTTCCATATCTACGACATAATGGTAAATGTAGTTGATCAATGCAAATAGCGAGAAATAAATTAAATCTGTAGTCCAGGTTCAAGATTCTTTAATATTTACACAACTTTTCCGTTTATGAGGAGATATTTAATCCCGGTACTCTTCGTTTTTCCATTGTGTAAACATCAGTGGTGAAAGGTGCGATGTTATAGATCTTGAATTTCTGCTTCATGTCTCAAAGGAAGGCAAAATAATGTGTACTTTCAACTTTTTACTCAAAAAATGGTAGGTGCTTGTGTTCAAATATCCCAGTAGTGCTGAGATATTCATGTGATGAAACAAATTCCTGTGACTACAAGTACAAACATCTCTTTACTGCAGTTTGATGGCCGTGCTTACTTATGAGACCATGTGGAAGAACGAAGTTACCTTCGTGTGTTAAAACACATAGGGTTTTACAGCACACGTCATAATATATCCTTCGCCATAAAAACCGTGACCTGTTAACGCTGTGCAGAGTAACAATTTATCTACTACCTTCTACTGAAGCCTGAACAGCGAAACGTCAGTTTGTAGCGCTCGATGACTGGCGTTATTAGCAATGTAAATTAACAGGAATAAAAAGTTTCGAATATTAATTATGAGAATATAGTTTGTGGCAAACATGACATTATTATATACCCAGCAAAATATCAACGCGCGTATATTGCAATGGAAAGTATTGATGGCATATAAGTAATGCATGGCGCATTTTATAAATAATTTCTCTACTTTTATTTCATTTGAAAAGGATGCAATGTCAATTGGTCTGGACGTTATTTACACAAAAGCTACTCATATTTAACGAAGCATTGAGGTTGTGATCATGGATTGGAATTTCGTGCAGGGCTTGTAGATGTTTGTCCGTAGTCAATATGATTATCTGTATTGACCTCACGTCATATCAGTTAAACCGTGTTTAATAGTTAGTAGTTAGGTCGAGGGAAAAAAATCTGATATTAACTTAAGGTAAGGGTCTTAAATGTAAGCAATTTGAACTACGTAGGTAACTCATAAGTAGAGACCGGAATCTCAGCCACCACACTTTGAAGTTAAATGAGTACGGAGTTCATGCGATGAACCAAATCACTTGACTAAGGATAGCGGCGCGTGGTGTGTACGATGTAAGGTTACTCCCGCATCAAGGACGAGGCTGTGTTGTGTATTACAAAAGAATATGCTGTTTTCGAAATTTATACTAATTATTTCATGTAGTCAAAGAAATTTTGAGGTTAGGTGTCATGAATCGTAAACTTTTTAGTGAAAGCAATTATTTTGACGGTGTCAGACAAAATGCATTGTAAAATTAAATAAATAAATAAATAAATAATAAGTAAATAAATAAGTAAATAAATAAATAAATAAGTAAATAAATAAATAAATAAATAAATAAATAAGTAAGTACGTAAATAAATGAATAATATTTAGTATTACTGTTTCAATACAAGTATTCTGATTTTACCTGCTTTAGTGATAGGCCTAACTGGTAACAGTTGGCAACATTTAAAAGATGGCCATATTAGCTTCTTGGGAAATGATATTACGTGAACCGCACTATATTTAAATGCCTGAGTTAGTGTGTTTTAGGAAAATAGAATGTTTCTCTTTTGGGAAACAAGTAGGGTAACTTAAAAAAAAATAATAATAATAATGTTACACATATAACAGTAATTCTATCAAAGGAAATAATGATAACACGTTTCAGGTGTATGTTTGTATTTTTTTCTTTTACTCGGTTATTTAAAGACGCTATACCTGCTGCGTTATCTACCGTCTATGGTTGACTGTAGCGAGTTAGTATTTTGGAGAAATGAGCCAGAATATTCTCTGTGGGACTACCTCACATTCGTTTTACGGTTGGAAAAGAACCCAAACAAGTAATGAATCCAAGAGGAATTCCAAACCATGCCTCTCGGAGAACAAATTCCGCTCGCTATCGCTAGATCATGCCGGTGGCTCAAGAGCATCCATCTCAAAAGTGGAATTTTTTTACATTGTCAGTCTGAGTTCAGAAAGTTTTTCTTCATTCTTAAATACTAGCTACTGCACTGAGATAATATTCAGATTAAATTCAAATTAGCTATTAGTCATTTTCAATCAATCAAATAAGAGACGATGACCTTTGGCGTGTTCCCAGCTTTCAGTACATTTTTAACTCTGTTAAACAATAAACACTTTAAATATTACAACCTTCGTACACTAGACCTTCGTACCGTTGTTTAGTGAAAGCACGACCTACAATATTTTGGCGTGGTGTGTAGGACAGCCTACGCCATCTTGGCGTGAAGTGTCCGCCGTGAACATCACTCAAGAGTTCATGAATGCATATATATTTCATCCACTCATTAGAAAGACATACGCCGGCAAGGATCTCAAGTGTGAGTAGACGGTTGCCTTTAATTTCCGGGGATGTAAGTATAAGTTTGACGAAGGTTGAGACATAGTCTGAGATACAGATCTCTTGTCTCGTCTAATTAGTGTGTTCAATAAGCGTAGAGAACGGGCTTTCGTTTCTAGATCGATCTGTATGCAAACGAATGTTGTTCTTGTTTAGGAGTTAATTGAAGTTATGTTAATGTTATTTGTATGCTGTTTATTTGATATTATGACAGTCTCCTTCCTTCAGGAGCAAAAAAACTGTAGATATCAAACTCTCTTCCGTTTAATCTCAATACATATCTACCGGGAATGTACTTACAAGCAAACATTCTGATGGGGGCAGATAAAAAAAGTTATTTTTTTTTTCTTTCACCATGTTAATAAAGTCAAAACAAGTACTTATACAAATTTTGGCCACTCGATCGCAATTACAAGACCGTCCAGAAAGATTTATTGGAACAGATACAGAAATTGTTCCTTTATTTTTCAACATATTCCCCACCGGAAATGAGACATTTGTCATACCGTGGGATCAACAGAGAGATGCAGACGGCTGTCACACACTGGTTCCGATCCCAGGCGGCTGACTTCTACGACACAGAGATACAAAAATTGGCTGATTAAATTTACAACTTCTTCACTGTGTTAATATTTAGGATTTACCTTGGCTGACTAGTTTCGAAGTCTTGTTATTCATTCAAGAACAACATTCACTGAAGAACCTGGGGAAATTCCACAGATAGTAACAGTATATTCCTGCTACAAAAAAGAGTAATTACAATAATAGTACATAGGTGCCAAACCTAGGGAATCGTGTAGGACTATTTTCAGAAAACTACGAATAATGCCCATGGCTTGTCAGTATATTTTTTCATTAATAATCTTCCTCGTATGTAATCGTGAAAAGTTTGTAACTAATTCAGCAGTTCATAGCATAAATACGCGTCAAAAAATGACTTTCATGCTCCATCGGCAAATCTATCGTGCTATCAAAAAGGAGTGTAGTAAAAAAAATTTAATAGCCTCCCTATGGATATAAAAAATGGAACTCAAAACATAAGATTATTTAGGGCCAAATTAAAGAAGTACTTAATTTCTCACGCCTTCTATTCTGTAGGTGAATTCATGACATTCAACAACGCTTCATGAAATTGATACTAAAACTTTGTGTTGTACTAGTAGACTATATTGTAAACCTCTTTTGAATGTATTTCAACTAGATCGTGAATATAAATTAAGACTTTATAATAGTATTAAGTTTCTTGACTTGTTCCATATTCCAGCTGTGAAGCAATATATGAATACCATGGAATGTTAATAAATACAATACAATACAATGCAATACAACAGAACTTCAAAGCTAGTCAACCAAAGTAAATCCTAAATATTAACATAGTAAACAAGTTGGAAATTTAATCAGTGATATAATTGTTAAAAGTGTACCTATATATAGAAAAGAAGAAAACAAACATTGATTCCATTGTATGACAAATGCTTCAATTTCAGTGGGGAATATGTTGAAAAATAGTGCAACAATTGCTGTATCTGTTTCAATAAATCTTTCCATGAAATTGTTCTTTCTTTCTGTAAACGGCCCTAGGAAAAATCACTTTCTCGACTGCGTCGTAATTGCAGTCGAGTGCCAAAATTTGTATAAGCACTTGTTTTGGCATTATTAACATGGTGAAAAGAAAAAAATTAACTTTTTTAAATCTGCGCCCATGAGAATATTTGCTTGTTAGCTTGAGACGAGTGTGGTGTATATCGTAGCTAGAAAATTACCTTGAAGTCAAGTTCGTGGGTTTGGATCCCGCCTCACGCACGAATGTTTTCCGTTGTAATTGTGAACTGCGTTTTTTTTTTTTTCAGACGAAGGTCGGAAGTCACGCCAATTCCACATCACGGAAGCAAAGAGCAAAGTAAACTTCTCAAGAAGCTACGTTTGTGGCTTAGGCCTAAGTACTAGCAGGCTGGTCGGACCGCGTTCGATCTCCGGCTAGGTCGTGACAAAGTAGATTTTGCAGAGGTTGTTCACGGGGTAGACATACACCTATTTCCCTTCTACCATTCCACGTTCTTCTCATTTCGTTCATCATATGCTAGAATGAAGAATGAAGTCTTCGAGGTAGTAAGGGTATCCGATCCTAACATATGAAGAGTTTAGGGCGTCGGATACTCGTTCGAGAATGGGATCTGGCTCTGTCAGGGCTGAAGCATGACGATCTACCTGTCAGCATTGGATTCAGGAATGCCACTCGGCCCATCTGTCAGATTTTGACAATGACAGCCAAAGTAAGCCTAAGTGTGCCGCATCTGTGTCTCAAGCGCTAGAGCGCTGGTCTTCCATCCAGGCCGCCCGGGTTCGATCTCCGGCCATGTCGTGATGACAAAGAATACATTGTAAAGGGTTCTATTCCCGTTTCTCCTTATTTCACCTACACTTTCCAACTCCCACTCATTTCATCTATCTTTTGCAATAGTAAAAATAGGCTGGGGTGAAGTCTGGTAGTACGGGTTTCCGATGCTGATATAGGAACTTGGGGCTCATGAGGCTACTCGTGTGAGAATGAAATCTGGCTCTGTCAGAGGCTGAGGCAGGATGGCACACCTGTCAGCAGACGACAACAATAAGGTCTTGGGAAGTCCACCGATGTGGAGTAATGGTCAGAAAGTCTGGCTATGAAACGAGCGGGCTCGGATTCAAATCCTGGTTGGGACAAATTATCTGGTTTGAGTTTTTTCTTGGGTTTTCCCTCAACAAATTGAAGCAGAATTGCTCAGTAATTTTCGGCGTTGAGCCTCGGACTCATTTCGCCATCATAATTCACATATCATCATCATCATCATCATCATCATACAATAATCAGGGTTATGTTCACGGTGCGGCGTGCAGTACTTGTACAAGAGCATTGCCGTTCGGCTACCCAATCATTCAAAAGTATAGAAGTGGTAAGCACAATAAGCCTCAGGCTGCAGTGTAAGCCTTCGGGTCCCTCCTCCGTACAAGAGAAGGAGAAAAAGGTCTTGGGACTCCGAACCCCTGGGACTTATCAGACGCCCTGGGCGTATCAGGGACTGAGGTAGGATGGTACACATGTTAGCGTCGGATTCACGAATGCCAGCTAGGCCTCCTGTTGGACTTGAACAATCATCGCATGTATGGATCGCACAGTGGGCCAAAGTGTGCCTTATTGTACGAACCCGACCAATGTTCACCCTCGTAAAGCCAAGACAAGTCCTACTACTGCAAGTCAGTAAAATGAAGGATTACCTAGCCTACTGTTATTACATTCTGCAGCGTTGCTACATGTAGCACTGAATTTTATCGAAAAACTTAGAATAATTTAGTAGACTATTTGTCGTATCAGAAATATTATTTGACAAAATTTGCTCGTAATGACGTGATCAACAATTGAAGAAGTCACCAGCAAAAGGTGCTAACTAACAAAATCTAAATGTGTGCACAGCTTCACTTCTGTTTCCATATCAGCTATAATTTTCATTCGATTTTCTCGTCTTGTGTGCAAAATTCTTCGGAAAGATTTAACCGAAACAACATGCGAATCTGCCTTCAGATTGAATTATATTTGTAGCAGGATCGTAAGTGGAAGTTCACCTTGGTACAAATTCAGATTTTATTAGATAGCACCTTTTGCTAGTGACCCATTCAATTAGTAAGATTAATTCTTAATAAGTTCCCTTCTATTCTGTACATCCAGGTTCTAGAGATGACATAAAATACTGCATTTCTATAACATTCTAAATATATTTTGCAGCATCAAAATATACATACAGAGTGATTCACGAGGAAAGGTAAAAAATTTAGGATGTGAATTCTGAAGTCATTCTGAGTGAAAAAGTTCATATGAATATAGGTCCGTTTTCGAACAGTTACGGAGATATGGCTCTTTGATTTCACAAAAGCTTCTGAGATTCCATTGTACTAACTCGTATTTAGAGACAGATAACGGACAAATTTCAAGTTTATATTCCCGTAAGTTATGCATACATACCTAATATTCTAGAAGTCGGGGTCGATGTTTTCGCACATTTTCAAAGGTACCTCCTTCTGCTTCAATGCATTGTTGCGCTCGGGAGTGAATCGCGCTCATCGCTCGGGAGAGTTGCAAGTGGCTGTTCTTATGCCGCATCCAAAATACGGTCGATTAGCACCTCTCTCGTTTCCCCCTTCCTTTGCTATACCAAGTCTTTCATCCAACCCCATAGACATTAAATATTCTTCAATATGGTACCCTTCTGTTCGGAAAGCGTCGTTCATATTCAGCGACGGCACGCAAGGAACTTCCATTGCACAAACCATAAACATACACAATATCGGCGTATTCTGCAATCGAAAATTTATAAGGCATCTTGAAAAACACAACACTTCCGATAACTGTACCTGTATAACTACTGTCCTGTAGGTAGCTGACTGAACTGCTGTGAACCGATAAGTGACAGCGTATTTGTTGTGACATTTGTAATGCCCCACCACCCAGTTTGTTTCTCTTCTCTTATCTACATCGCTCACAATGCAGATTCCAATATTAGTTACTTCATTCATCGGTGACCTTGTATTACGTCAGCAGCATATGGTATATAACGTCTGATTCACACTGGGGCGAGACGTTTTATCAAAAAAATACATCTAGCTCCGCCATCGTTCGAAAACGGAAATATGTTCATATGAACATTTTCACTCTAAATGACCTAAGATATCGTATCCTAAATTTTTTACCTATCCTCGTGAATCACCCTGTATATACGTGGTATAACAAAATACAGAAATTAAAGAGTTGATACCTATTTGGAGGACAAGAAAGGAAATCCATCTTGAGTGACATCCTGGATGGGCAACAAGCTACGATCTAATTAAATACCACCTGAGGCCACAGTAGCTTCGGACGCCTTTGTGGGTCAGCCACATTGCATGCGGTTGCACCACACGACGACGACACCTTTTGTGGCCTCTGTGCACACAAGTAGCCTGGCTCTGATGCACAAATTCCCAGTCTATGACAGAGGACACCTTTTAAAAATTAATGAAATGTGATGAACACAGACTCGCCTATGCTTCGATCTGTGCTTTCAGACTGGCAATGCTAATTAGCAGAGATGTGAGCTTCGTATATTTTACTAAGATATTACACAAAAGACGATAAAGCAGCTGAGAGAGTACACGAATACTGGCTTCAATAAAACAAGCAATCCGAATACTTCTCCATCTATTGCGTTTTGTATTTAACTGATTCGTATAGGCAAGTTAATTAACGGATTTGTACAAACGGACGGCGTACACAGAAGTTGAGATATACGAGTAGATTTGATACTGTATTTTCATGGAAGCCATGAAGTGTGAGTTTGAAACCCGTAGTAGTTTTTGAATGACTGTGTTGTCTTACGACGTGAAGAAAAGACGTGATGATGACTCCACAGTTCTGGAGTCCTATCTAGTGTGTAGGCCTAATGATCAAGGATCGGTGGAGCGGAGAAAAATTATCTCCGGCACCGGGATTCGAACCCGGTTTTCAGCTCTACGTGCTGACGCTCTATCCACTAAGCCACGCCGGATTCAAATTCCGATGCCGGATTGAATCCCCTCAGTTTAAGCTCCCCCTCTTAGTTTCCCTTTAGTGGCCAACCCTCATGCACTGTGTCACAGATGTGTGACAGTGGCACAATGTCCAACACACTAATGTGCAGAGGTGCACTCATTACGAGCGACTAAGTGGCCGGGTTCCGACGGAATGAGCGCCGTCTTAAATCACTAAGTGATTATATACGCATATCACGAATCCCGGTGCCGGAGAGAATTTTCTCCGCTCCACCGATCCTTCATCATATGCAGGCTTCGAGACTTCGGACCCAATAGAGCAGTTCAGTGGGAAATCCGCATAACGACGTACTGAGTATAGTGGTTAAGCGTGCAGTGGGTGGGGGTACTGTAGAATGAATGACAATAAATAGGCAAAGAAAAACGCTCTGGATTTGAAGGTTCTGACGAATAATTTGGTTTTAATTCAAACCCATTTTCAAACTGTGTCTGAAACTATTACACGGTTAGAAAAGTCACAGCAAGAGATGCCGGAAGCCCTCAAATTAATTGAGGAAATGACACAGAGAATTAATGAGACACCAAGTACACCGGTTACTGAACGTGTAAAACAGAAGTGGAAATTAATTTTATGTAAAAATAAAGGATATGGAAAAACAGCAAATTAGTGGACACAGAGTCATCCTAGAATAAAGGACTGTGTCTTAGAGACTGCAATGATGTTAGGTTTTTTCGTTTTGCTCCTATCACGTCATGCGACGTAGAGCGCAGCTTTCTACAGTAAAAACTTTGGCAGATAACCGAAAAAGATTTACGTTTGAGACACTGAGAATGTATCTTGTAGTAGGTACATTGCAATTCGGTACTGTAACTGCACTTCCTAAAGACGACCAATAGGATAAATGAAAAAATTAAAATTGCTACATGCTTATTTCCACCATTAACACTGTGTATAATTAAACACAAATGCTTATAAAAGACAGGAGAATAAATGCTTTTCACATTCTTTTGAAATTGTCATTGTGTAATGTATATTTACTTTCAGAATGTACATGTGTGTGCATTTCCTCATACTACCGTACTCTACTCTAAATAGCAACGTTGTTACCTCAACATATCTCTACCTACCTGCAGCGAGTCAGCAACCTATAGTACATGCACAGTAAACTTATTGTATCGGGTCCAAAGTCTCGAAGCCTGATCATACGGTAACGCAGAATTCCTGCACGGAAATATCATATGTACTTTGGTATATCGCAATAATATAATGTGTAGGCCTAATGTTGAAACTGAAACATCGAAATCTAAGCAACACATATTAAGAGAAGGTGCTAGACATTTCAATTTTTGTACCACTGGAGTAGCGATTAGTATGTATAACAGTGAAACGAACGGACTAGCTTCCTAGTTGGGATTCTTTCCGAAGTTTTCGCCCTCAAGTACTTGAAGCAGAATCGTTGGATAATTTTCGACGTTATACCTCGAACTCATTTCATTTTCGCTAATTTCAACCAGTCCACCGCTGAGGAGTAAAGGTTAGCATGTCTGATCGTGCAACGAGCGGGCCGGGTTCAAATTATGGTTGGGATAAGTTACTTGGTTGAGGTTTTTTGAGATTTTTCCTCAACATATTAAGAGCCAATGCTGGGTAACTTTCGACATCGAACCCTGGACTCATTTCGCTGGCATTACCACCTTCATCTCACTCAGGCACTAGATAGCAATTGTAGTTCACTCACTCACTCACTCACTCACTCACTCACTCACTCACTCACTCACTCACTCACTCACTCACTCATTCATTCATTCATTCATTCATTCATTCATTCATTCATTCATTCATTCATTCATTCATTCATTCATTCAGTGTTCTGTCCAAGGGCAGTCTTTCCCTGCAAACCTAGTTTTCTCCAATATTTCCTATTTTCCGCCTTCCCCTTTGTCTCCTCATGTGATCCATATATCTTAATGTCGTCTATCATCTGATATATCCTTCTGTCCCGAACTCTTCTCCCGTTCACCATTCCTTCCAGTGCATCCTTCAGTAGGCAGTGTATTCTCGGCCAGCGACCCAACCAATTCCTTTTCCTCTTCCTAATCAGTTTCAATGTCATTCTTTCTTCACCCACTCTTTCCAACACAGCTTCATTTCTTAGTGTCTGTCCACTTCACACGTTCCATTCTTCTCCACATCCACATTTCAAATGCTTTCGTCGAAATATCCATGTTTCTGTTCCATACAATGTCACACTCCATACAAAGCACTTCACTAGTCTCTTTTTTAGTTATTTTTCCAGAGGTCCGCAGAAGATGCTCCTTTTTCTATTAAAAGCTTCCTTGGCCATGTAGCGTCGTAAAATAAACTCGTTTAAAAATTAATTTCAGCTTCATCTATCATCTTCAATAGTTTCAGGTTGACCAGGAGATGCAGCAGACGAGGATGCTACACACGTGGTGCTGTGATTCACCTACAGATGTCGACTGTCTGGAGGAGCTGCATAGATCCCAGGGAAGCGGAACGGCAAATACAATAATGTTTTGCATTGAACATTTAGAGCAATATTATTCCAAAGCCTTCGCAAAACTGCACTGTAATGGTAACTAAGTAACAATAAGTGCACTGTAATGGGTCTATTTCAGTAAAGTTTTATGTTATGAAGAATGGTTTCCCTAGCAACAAGTTTCTATATGGGAATTCTAACTTAAGGCCTAACAACAATAGCTGTAAATACAGTAAAAAGTACGATCGTGCAAAAATTTGATTTACACGCTTTGCTAATAAAGCTGAAGAAACACAGAGAGGTGTAACAAGCTAAAAAAAAAAAACGACGAAATATTACTCAAATGCAGTTCTAAGCTAATTTTATATGTTGAAAAGCATTTCTTTAAGTGTCTAACTATTATATAGCGGGCGCAATGTAGTGTCGTGGTAATGGCGTTGTGCTGTAAGCCTAAGGATCGCAGGCTCAGTTCCCGATGGGGCCATGAATTTTCTCCACCCTCCCTCCGGTAGCACTATGGCCTTGGGATTCATTCAGTCTCTAACAGAAATGAATACCAGGAAGTTTTCCTTGGCCGTAAAAGCAGTAAGCACGTAGGACTGACTGCAGTAAGGGGGAACTTAACTTCCCGCTATGCTATGGGCCTCATGGGCAGCAATAGGGATAACTTTACCTACTCGTGTGCGACTTGTTAAGAGAATTTCGACTGAATGATTTTATAAGGTTTCTTATAATATATGTACTGTGGTAAGCTACTCATTGCTACATTATAATGTTTACAATTGAAGAAGTAATATACTCTCTCTGTTCCAAAATATGGTATAGAAAGATATCATTTATTCCGTTCCAAAATATGGTATACATTTGTTAAAGTTTTCAGTAATATAATGTAATTTTAATACATCTTCTGGATACTTATTTCTTTCATAAATTAACATAAGAAAAACTAATACCTAAATAATGTACATTTTATTCTGTGTGATTAATAAAAGAAAAAACAAACATTGTTTGGAGAGAGGCAAATTAACATAAAAACTACAATAAATTACAACCCGTTTTTATACGGCTATTGTGCCTTAGATGTTCTATTCAAAACTGACTGGGTTGGTGTTACATTTTCTGCAACAGGAACACCACAGCAGGTGTCTATTTGATTTCTGTTCATAATGAACTATTTAAATATTATATTTTGGTGCACTACGGAAGATTAGAAACATTCACAACTGCACTATCTGATAGTCCTTTCACTACTGAACATAATACCACACCGTGAAACGTTTCGTGCGCGCATGCGCAATAATAAAACTTGTTTTCTTTGTTACTATTACCTTATTTTGGAACGGAGGGAGTATTAAATACCCAACATATTTATAATATATAAGTCATTATGGCTCTAACAGAGAAGAACACGTAACAATAAATAGAAAAAAATATTACTATTGAGATAGCAGTAATCATAAACCTCAATGGCGAAGAAACTTGGATGATATAAGAAGAAATATATTGGTAAATTTTGATTGGAGTTATAACTGGATATTAAGCATAAAAATTAATCAGTGGCGTGACAACCCATGAAGGACCAGGACTGACCATTCGACTCACATTCATATACCTCAGCAGAGGTGAATAATCATCCAACGTGTATGGAGATGTCGTTTGGGCAGCACGATGATTTCCCCCAACCGTTGTAGATGGATTTCGAAACTGTATTTCGCTACCTATCGTAGCTCCCCAAGTTCATCATGATGCTGGGGTGAACATTAGTCCCACGCACTGTTCGAAATTTCATGAGAAAATTCCTTTCCCATGGGGACTCGAACTAACGCGCATTTCGTAATGCGAATCCAGGCATGATGCTTAGAACACGGGGCTATGACATGGGATATATTGAGTGTAAGCCATTGAATATAATACAGTAGTTATACAGAGTGGAAGGGAACCTATTACATTAATTCACAGAGGTACCGTAATAGATCAAGTCAATGGAAACAAGTTTTGTCAAATAAGTTTTTTGATACAGCTCGTATCAGAAGTTTAAGAACACCCCTCCATAAGTATTGTTTAACTCCTGTCGTTATACTTATGTGAAATCCTTTAAGGTGTTATGCATAGACATTTCGCTAGCCCGCGCTACGAGAGTGCTAAACTAGCCCCGGCTATGGACTGATTACTTGTACAGGATTCATATCATATCATATCGCTAACACTGGTTTATGAATACGAAAAACGTTAGTTCGCTGATCATTCACTGGAAGCCCGCGCTAAAAATGTGTATAAATATGGGCCCTAATGTTTATACAGGGACCAAATGCCTGTGAAAAGTGAAGTTTTTACTGCAAACCGAATCTGTCTATCTTCCAAACTTCGGATTACATAACAATTTGTCCGTTGTGAAACTCATTGAATAATTACATATTCTGTAGAAAAAAATTAATTACTCCACAATGGGTTGACTTACTAGATCAATGAATTTTGGAATCGAGTTAGATTATCTCCAATCATTCTTCCACATCCCAATAATGTGCGACTTTACGTCAACACTCTTTGAATTTTGACCTATTTTCAAGGAAGAAATCCAACCTTTCCACATTTGTAGCACCATCGTGTTGGAACCACGTGTCTCTATTGATGAAAGGATTATTGGCAATTTGTGGAGAAAAAATTCTTGAATCATTCGGACATATCGCTGTGATGTTACAGTAACAGATGTCCCATTATCGTCCTCAAAGAAATAAGGACCGATGAGTATTCCAAATGACGCTATTGCAAACCAAACTGTGACTTTGACAGTGTGTAATGGTCCTCATGCATTTCATAAGGGTTAGTTTGTGAACAGTATCGAAAATTTTGTTTATTGACGTATCCAAAGAGATGAAAATGTCTTCGTTAACATTTAGATCCAAGAATTGTTGGCAAAAAGTCATGTGGTTTATTTTATCAGCTTCTTTTAATGTCCGCACTACTTGAATTTTGTATGGATGCAGGTGTAAGTCCTTACGAAGAATCCTGCTGATTACTAAAGATGGAGGAAATAAGTTGATTGACCGATGTTACCAACTCACAATGTTATGATGTAAATGGCAGTGGCAGATCCGGGTCCATTTACAGCGAATTTCACGCTCAAGAAAATGATAGAAAATGGCAATTTTTCCTAAAGGAAAAACAAAACAATCTGGAATACAAAGCCTGCACGAACTGTCACAAATTTTTTAAAACAAAAAGCAATGATTTCACAAGAAGTCTTTCAGGTATGTCTAACTATATCCCAAAATTCACAGATCTAAGTCAACCCATTCTGGAGTAATTAATTCTTTTCCTACAAAATATGCAATTTTTCAATAGGTTTCATAACGGACAAATTGTTATATAATCCACAGTTTGGAAGATAGACAGATTGGGTTTGCAGTAAAAACTTCACTTTTCACAGGCATTTGGTCCCGTATAAACATCAGGGGATAGGGTAAAGTTGCCTATTTCCGTGATATCCCTAATCCCGTGATACTTTTTTTTAAATTGAATATCAGTCAAAGCTTTGCTGTTCGACCATAGCGTCAGACATCTTTCTCGAAAAGTTTCATCTTTCACCTACTTCTGAGACATGGGTGAACTTCCTAGCAAGATACCAAATTCCGTGATATTCAGTGAAAGAAACGTATCACGGAATTAGGCAACTTCACCCTATAAGGACAGGAGTGAAACATCACTTATGGAGGGGTGTCTTTAAAGTTTTGGGGAGAGCTGTACGTCTAATAGTTTTCAGAATACGAAAAACTTATTTGACAAAACTTGTTCGCATTGACTTGATCTATTACCTCTGTGAATTAATGTAATCGACGCTGTATTGTATGTTGGAGATAAGTTAAAATGATGAAAATATAATTTATAATACGTGGATTATGTTCGATCATCAGTCTAACTGGAAAATGTTTAATTTTAAGCTTCATAACACTATGTTTTGATAATATATTTTACATTCAAAGAAACTTGAACTAGCAAACAGATTTCTTTCGACCTCACACAAAAAGAATGGGGTTTTATTTATTTCAATATTTGTAATTTAATCTTGTAAACCTTTCTCTGAAATTGTTGTTTGGTCTTCTTTATGTAATGATGATAATGGGATAAGAAGCTGTCCCATCTACTATTGTTTGATAACTCCTACACGGTGCAATGGTAGTCTTACAGCCATCAGCCTAACGAGAAATTACATTCAGGAGGCTTTGGAGCTCGGAACAAAAGAGTCTAATTTCATTACGTCTACCCAAGCGTGTGATTATATCTATGGATTAGGACGCAGATATAAATTTTCTAAAAGCCTTGTTCCTGTTGTTTCGGAAAGAGAATTCCATTTGTCAGTGTTATGTGTAGCCCAGTCTAAAAGTGGACCACGCAGAAGAATGAATGCAAGGATTATAAGATGAAAACAACGAATGATAAAACTGTATATGAAATTAGTTGCCTTAAGAAATCTTAAATGTAAATGAGTTCTATTGAGTCATATAGGTAATAATGATAAATTAGTATGAGTAACTTTAAGAAATTAGAATAATGTTTCATTTGAAATAATAACGTTGCCTGACACATTAATAATGTATTGTTACTAAATAAACTGATTGAGAAAACATGTTCCGGTGATACATTAAACAGATCTTACATAATCATGATAAAAAAACATACAGTTTCCAAGGAATTCAACTAAAAATCGCAAAACGCATTGTTCTGATGTCAGAACTTACGCCACTAGAATAAAATTGAAAGCTACATTATTGAGTTAATAACAATAATAATAATAATAATAATAATAATAATAATAATAATAATAATAATGCAGTATATGTAAACAAATTTGTCACAAGATTAATAAAAGTGAACACATTTTATAAAAGGCGGCCTGCAACAAGAATTTAATGTAATTGAACATGTTCACAGTATCATAATCACCGTCATCATACCACAGTCTAGTATATACAGTCACGAAGCTTAAGTTGTGAGGGTACTAGGAACAATAGACAGTGCCGGTACTATTTCGCATTGCCTGTGATGAGGCGATAGTAGCGATCCTAGTGGTTAGCAACTATCTGTGGATGCATATTCCCTACTTAATAAGCTTCGTGACTGTATATACTAGACTAAATAAATAACGTAAACTTACTAATTCCAAATGAGACAGTAGAACAAGTGGACAGCTTCAAATACAAGGTGAGCCAATGAAAAACGGGCGATTTTCAAATTCGTGTTTTTTCGGCTGTTGTCGGGTATTTTAATTGTTTCATGCAACAATATATTCATTCGATATCATTTGTTCATAATGGATCGTTGGATGGGTGAATAACATGCTTTTGCTATTAAGGTATATTACAAAAATAATGATAGTTTCATTGCTGCACAACGCTATTTCGATGTCATTACAATATCCATCGCAATGATCCGATACCATTAGCCCACGCAATACAAATCTGGATTTAGAATTTTGAAGTAACTGGTTATGCGTTAAAGAAGAAGTTTCCAGGTAAGCAAAGACTGTACGTACCCCGGAAAACATCAATGCCGTAAGAGTTGCTATGATCCGTAGTCCTAAACGTTCTGCCCATCGTCCAGTGGCGTGTGGTGCTATTTCTCGATGGGGAACAGGTCAGAAACAATAATAATAATAATAATAATAATAATAATAATAATAATAATAATAATAATAATAATAATAATAATAATCTGTTAATGCATATAGAGTGTTAGTTGGGAGGCCGGAGGGAAAAAGGTCTTTGGGGAGGCCAAGACGTAGATGGGAAGATAATATTAAAATAGATTTGAGGGAGGTGAGATATGATGATAGAGACTGGATTAATCTTGCACAGGATAGGGACCGATGGCGGGCTTATGTGAGGGCGGCAATGAACCTGCGGGTTCCTTAAAAGCCATTTGTAAGTAGAATAATAATAATAATTTAGCAACATTACCAATTCTTTTTTTTACTTCATTTACAACTTAATCAGAAAAAGAATATGTTAATATGAAACAAATTAATGATACAATTTACCGCTTGACGAGCACCCAGTTAACCATTTCACAGAGTTATAGTAACTACTTTGAAAATGTCTTGTATAAGATTTTGTTTTAGTTTTAAGTTATGTAAGGAGAGGAGTAGGTTTGCCATTCAAAATAACCGCGCTTTTCTCAGCAACATTGTTCGAACTAAACGCTCTCGACTTCAGCTGATCGATAACACAACACTCGCTGTCTTGGTTCGCGTCAGGGCGCTCGCGCTCGGTCTCGTTGAAGTTGGAACAGGCAGGAGTCAGCTGTTCCATTGTTATTATTTCGTCAGATTTAACTCAGGCCGCGAATGCGTAAATCGTGCGGATTTTTTAAGAACTGTTGTATAATTTCACACACAATATTATGTCACACGAAAAACTCTTCGAACTTAATTGTTTTCCGAATTGTCACTATATAAATAAACTAGCTTGATGAAAGAGTATATTTCACACTTCTCAATACTCCGCGAGGGAAGAGGTAACTCTACAGCTTCCAGCGATACTCGGGTAAGTTCGTGTCCGCTCGAGCCTGCTTCGGAGGAAACATTGCTTGAGACTCCAACTCACATCATCACGCACAGCAGACGAGAAGGGCTCGAGTCGTTTTCACTTCACTGCAATAAACCTGCTAACGATAGCTGTTTTCGCTTTTTGAAAACTGCAAGTAGCCTGTCCTTTAGAATGAAGTATATCTCACAATCTCAGTTAAGGGGGCAGGGTGGAAGGGAACAGCCTGTTCCCTCTGTTCCATGGAGGAACCGCCACTGCCATCGTCATTCAATTTCGCTTGGGTTGTCAAACACCAGTATACGAAGAATTCATCATAAGGACTTACACATGCATCCATACAAAATTCAAGTAGTGCAAACATTAAAAGATGCTGATAAAGGTAACCACATGACTTTTTGCCAACAATTCTTGGATCTAAATGTTAACGAAGACATTGTTCACAATATGCTGATGAGTGATGAAGCTCATTTTCATCTCTCTGGATACATCAATAAACAAAACTTTCGATACTGGTCACAAACTAAACGTTATGAAATACATGAGGACCATTACACAGTGTCAAAGTCACAGTCTGGTGTGCAATAGCGTCATTTGGAATCATCGGTCCTTATTTCTTTGAGGACGATATAGGGACATCCGTTACTGTAACATTACAGCAATATGTCCGAATGATTCAAGAATTTTTGTCTCCACAAATTCACAAATTGCCAATAATCCTCTCATCAATACAGACGCTGGTTTCAACAGGATGGTGCGACCAGTCACACGGCTAGACTTAGACTTAAAGAATGTGTGCAACGAAAGGGTCCCACCCGCGAGATGTAGTGTGCAGAAAATAAAAATTTCATGAGGTGCAGGTAAATGCTATTGTGTATAGTTTAAATGTAAAGTGAAAGTTTCGTTTCAAAGTAATCAATGAAAAAAATTTATTATTAAAGTTTTAAAATCGCCCGTTTCATTGGTTCACTTTGTACTTGTGTACTATAAGCAGTAACATGAGCTGCTGCCAGGAAGTCAAAAGGAGAATAGCAATGGAAAATGAAGCTTTTAATAGAAAAAGGAGCATCTTCTGCGGATATCTGGAAAAATAACTATGGAAGAGACTAGTGAAGTGCTTTGTATGGAGTATGGAATTTAATGGGTAAGTCACGAAAAACGCGAAAATGAGTTAAGAGTGCCATTGCTTTCTCCAGACTTAGACACACATTTCCATACAGAAATGGGACAAATTTGCTCATTCTCAACGCAAAGCAGAGTACCATAAGCAGCGCAGTCATTGCAGAAAGAGGACAAGTCAGCGACTTACCTTCTTTCTGCACTGACTGACGACGTGACGCAACTGAGTGCAGCGGATCTAATAAGTTACGCGCCCGATAAGGAAAATGACAGATAAGCTAGAAGTAGTAAGTGACCAAGGGGAAGAAAACTGTGTTATTAGTGGTAAACGTAAACGCAGTGATATTAACTACCGCAGAAATGTAAATAAGAAAAATAAACTGAAGGCATTGGAACGTCAATTCCATTGGGAAGTCTGTAGCATCCCGTACGACAGGAGAACAATGTGGGTAAGAAACTACTCTTTGTTTGTTTAGACGCAACTTTGAGTCATCAATTTTCAACATTCACAATTTCAAAGACCATGCGGCGCACTTCTATTCCTATCATGAAGGTATGGGCCACAGATCTTCAAATGAAGTGTGTTCCTTCTGAACTACATTGAAAATAATGTCCCTTCTTCAGTCAAGGAATTGTATCTTTTCTCTGATAACTGTGGAGGGCAAAATAAAAATCATATCTTAATTCGATTGCTGCTTGCACTGACCTAAATGGGGAGATTTAACAAAATCATTCATTATTTTCCACAACGACGCCATTCATTTCTTCCTTGTGACCACAACTTTGGTGTAGTGAAGCGCAAACTAAGTAAGACAGACAGGGTATATGTACCAGACCAATATAATACCTTGATCCACCAGGCAAACACTACAGATTTTCTGTAGAATCAGTTACTACTGCTGATATTTTGAATTTTAAATACTGGTGGCCAGAGTATTACAAGAAAACCACCTGCTCATTAGACACACTGAGGAAAAAAGGGAAAGATAAGAATATGTTTTCTTCAGCACACTTCAGTGAATTTGTTTACTCTAAAGATGATCCAGGATGTGTGACTGCCAGTTTGTTCATTGGTAGTGAAATGAGGAAACACAGATTCTGTATGAAAAAACCAGGTTCTGGACGCATAGTAATGCCTACACAAAAGCATATAATGGGAAAATTCCCATTAATACGAAAAAAAACTTGGAGACGTATCGAAAGTAAGGCAATACATTCCATTGGAACACACTTTTTTTTACGAAGAGATTCTGAACTGGCCACCTTGTGACAAGGAATCTACAAATGACGTGGTTTCCAACGTCTAACAGTACACTCTATAACAAATTGAAACAAATGATTTTGTGTAGTACTTTAGTGTATTTTTATTGTGCTCTCCTATATGCAGTTTTTAAGTATTAGTTTGAAAGTAGAGTTTTGATTTAAAACTGTGATATAAAATCACATATTGGTACATTTCTGTAGTAGGAATAATGATTAAAATGCAAAAATAATTATGTAAATGGTGACAGTAATGTCGTAATTACACACAAAAACATCGTTATCATTGTAATTATTAATATTTAGTTTGTTTTCAAATATTACATTAGCCCAAAATTGTAAATTATATATTTTTTCTTTTATATTTAACAATTCCTTGCAGAAAGGGGATAAGTCATGGTTCGATTAAACAACTTTAAACAAAAGTGTTCGAGATGTCAGATGTCTAACATGATGTATTATACTTCACTATTCATAAACAAAGTAAGAACAAATATTTATAATGATTACTCCAGTATTGGAAGAATAAAACAGTTTTTATTGATTATCTCAAAAGTAAGATTATATGATTTATCCCCTTTCTGCAATGACCGATTCATTTGAAATGTAGATGTGGAGAAGGATGGAGCGTGTGAAATGGACAGACAAAATAAGAAATGAAGCTGTGTTGGAAAGAGTGCCTGAAGAAAGAATGATGCTGAAACTGATCAGAAAGAGAAAAAGGAATTGGTTGGGTCACTGGCTGAGAAGAAACTGCCTACTGAAGGATGCACTGGAAGGAATGGTGAACAGAAGAAGAGTTCAGGGCAGAAGAAGATATCAGATGATAGACAAAATTAAGATAACTTACATGGATCATATGCGGAGACTAAGAAGAAGGCAGAAAATAGAAAATATTGGACAATGCTGGGTTTGCAGTGAAAGACCTGTTCTTTGACAGAAAAGTATGAATGAATGACTTAAGCACTTGGATATGACAATGAAAAAGTTTGCAGAGACTGCTCTCAGACAACGTGACATCCTTCGTATAAAATATGCTGAAAAGCGGTTTCGTGAGTCCACTATGGAGGAACGAAGGATCAGGAGGAGGCTGATGCTTGAAGAACGTGGCAAAAACATCTCAAATGAGGGTAAAACATATGCTGCAGGAGTTTTCTAAGCTTATATCTGTAGTGCTCGGGAAAAGTGGCACAAGTCAAAAATGTTAATTTTACAGGGGAAGGAAAAAAACTGTCTTCACACTGGTTTATGTCGATTTCATTTTCTTCTGTATGAATTATTCTAATGGGAGAAATACTTATGTCTATTTTCCCAAGCGAGCAGATGTTCCGTAAGTTGTCAATAAATTAATAAAAAATGTTTGTGGAAACTGACTTATGCCACTTTTTCCAAGCACTGCAGATGTCAGTTGGAATGCATGTTGAATTTTCAAAGTCATTTTTCCATAAGTTAATATTTTCAACACAAAAAAAAAAACAAATATCTCTGAAAGTAATGATCCAAATTGCATGAAATTTTGCACACACACATAGTTTTTTTGTGTGTTCTAGAGGATAAACCTAAATAATCAGGTGTATTTGCAACACAAGATCATTTCACTTGTGAACACCAATCAGATTGACCTCTTGCAAGAAATGATGTTTCTTAGAACTGGCATACTGAAAAATTAAAAATTTTAATTTTATAATATAAACCTTCATATTTTTCGCATTGTAATAACTTTTATGCAGATTTAAAGCCCCAAGTGTATACTTCTAATGTCCAAAATTTCATTTTGTTATTGCAAGTAGTGTAATGTTATTTATTGAAGGAGTATCCCTTGTAAGACAAAATTTTCGCATAACATTAATCCCAACTACCAGTAGCGTTAAGCTACTCCTCCTCTTCGTCCTCCTTCTCGACGAAATATACTCGTATGTGGATTTATTGTCTGGAAATAATCATGAATAATTTCTGTAATTTAAACAGATTGTTAAATAAAGTATCATAGTTACCGATCATGATGATGAATACCAACAGACTGACAGAGTGGAGACGTGGAATGCAAACACAGCTGCAATTGAATATACCGATATTCCAGGTATTTGAGGTGAGACGTCCCGATTTCCCGGAACCCAAAGCAATCTTGGCGTTGTCCAAAGTAACAAGGCGGAATTCACCTGCCATATTTTCTCTTCGATATTAGTATTCTCAGTGCATTTCCCGCGGGGGTTAACGAAGGATTTGAACTACCAAATCCCCACAGACTTTCCGTAGCCATAGTAACTGCATGTCCGGACCGCATCCTGAATTTAAACAAAATATCCAGCTCACAGGAAGCCTTCGGGGGACTGCCGAGGTATCTGAATATTGTATAGCATACGCGTATTTCTACAAACTTTACTCTACACTTGAGAAAATGGCATTTTCTCTAGAAACTTTTAAACACGTTTCTCAACAGTTTAAATAAACGAAAAAACATTCTTTCCTGAAACAAGTTAAGTAAGCACATCATTATTATGAGATTTAGGATTTTACTATGGTTGAACTGTGGTAGACTTTGAATGCCTATTATGTGTTTAGAATGAATTAAGTAAATCTATTTCATACCAAGCCGTGTCGTCTGCGGTAGTCTATTTGAGACTGTTATTGCTATTTATCTAAGTTCACTCTAAGTTCACGGGTTTAAGCCCTGCCGAATATTGTAAATGTCTTTTCCATGGCTTCCTTCGTAAAGGAAGTATGGCTAGGATTTCGTGTCGTGTATTTACGGCATGTAAAAGAGCCTTTTACCTCAATTTTGAGAACTTCATCTTATCTAGTACGACTTTTTTTCCTTTACAGTTTAGTCGTTATCTGTCGTCTTACGTCTATTTTTTTTGGTGCAAAACTGTATGTTCTTAAACAATCAGTAACCAAAGTTATCGGCATCTGAAATACAGATTTCATTTTGAATTTCCGTCTATAAAAATACATGTCTTCCATTTAAACGCCACCCTTCTACGTTTTCTTCTCTCTTTTGGAGGCAAATGTAATATTTGAAGTTAAAAAAAAAAACATTGTCCAAAAACATAAATTTTCAGGAGAAAGAAAAAACTATCTGGCATGGGTGTTGTTGACACTTCAAGTATGAAATTCATCATGCCATTTCTTAAGGTGTTGTAGAAACTTGGCAAAACTGAAGTACGTTTATAACTTAAATTGCCTCATAGAAATACGTGTGTAAATATAGGTAACTGTGTACAATGATTGTACTCTGTTATGGCTGAAGCATGCCTTTCATTTAATATTCTTTTTCTTTATTATATCCTGTTTCTTCTCCTTTCGTTGCTTACGTTTCTTCCATGGGGTTACGCTTGCACCTAAAAATGACTCCATAACTAATACAAAAATTCACGTGTCAAAATATTTTTCTCTGAGGTGGCTTTTGCCGCGTAAGTAAGAGTCAGTAGCTACTGCCAATCTACTACAGTTTAAAATTGTATGGATAAATTTTTCAAAATGATATGAATGGGATATTTGTAAATGCTACCATCGTCCTGACTGGACAATTACTGTTTTCATAAAATAAAACAAAAAGGATTTGGACTATGGTTACTTTATGAAAATTACTAAAAAGTTCCACTTCTATAACATAGGCCTTTGGTGTTTTTCCCTAATAAATAATTCAGTAGATGACCACTACAATACACTCACCATATGCTCAATATCTCAAACTTGCATTTTTTGGACATTGTTTCTTTTTTTCAAAAAAACCTTCATTTCTTCAGGCCACCTATTTTATTTCATATGCTCTTCTTGGACATATCAATAATTTAAGGGCTCTCTTCTCTGATTTTTTAATAACAGCTGAGGACGTTAACACCAAATCGTCTCATTTCTCTTTGTTGTCGTGTCACATGTAAGCTCATTCTAAAGATAATAAAATTTCAATGTTCTTATTTTAATCCTTTCTGCTCTCAGAGGCCACATCTCGACACCATATAATAGAATATTTTGTGCAATGCTGTCGAAATTTGTTTAGTTTTGTGTTCTTACTCATGTTATTCCAACGGATTCCATGCATGGCTCTTGTTGAGTATTTTTCCGATACAATTTTAGATTTATATAGTATCTCTACTGCATGTTCCTTCACTAGATATTACCGAACCCACATAATTAAAATGGTCAGTTACTTTAATTTAATTGATTCTGATGTCTAAATATCTCAAAGTTTTGCAATACACCTGTTATGAAATAATTTTCTATTATGGAAAAGTCAAATTTCTGTAAAACACGGAACAGAGATAGATATATCATAAATGAAGTTATGTTCTTTGATAACTATTACAGTTAAAGTCTAGTCAATCGCTGGAAATGAAAGAAAGAAAGAAAGAAAGAAAAGAAGGAAAGGAAGAAAGAAAGAAAAAATAAGGAAAGAAAGAAAGAAAGAAAGAAGAAGAAAGAAAGAAAGAAAAAGAAGCAAAGAAAGAAAGAAAAAAGAAGGAAAGAAAAAGAAGAAAAGAAAGAAAAAAGAAGAAAAGAAAGAAAAAAGAAGGAAAGAAAGAAAGAAAAAGAAGGAAAGAAAGAAAAAGAAGGAAAGGAAGAAAGAAAAGAAAGGGAAGAGAGACAACAGAAAGAAAGAAGGAAAAGAAAGAAAGAAAAAGAAGGAAAGGAAGAAAGAAAGAAAAAGAAGCAAAGAAAGAAAGAAAAAAGAAGAAAAGAAAGAAAAAAAAGAAAGAAAGAAAGAAAAAAGAAGGAAAGGAAGAAAGAAAAGGGAAGAGAGACAAAAGAAAGAAAGAAGGAAAAGAAAGAAAGATGAAAGAAAGCAAAGAAAGACAAAAGCAAACCTCTAAATACTATCGAGCCCATTTTAAAACCGCATTGATCGATCCCGATACTCAAAAGTATCGATGGTGTCGAGGTATCGGAAATATCTAAGACCCATTCCTACTTTTCAATTTCTTAGGATTTGAATAGCTCGAATGTGCTTAAATTATTAAATACGACCGTAGATATCCAATCAAAAGGCATGTTACAGATACCAATGACCGCAGTTGTCACCTCTGGCAAGAAGTTTGAAACCTCTCATTGGAACTGATGTAAGAAATTCTTATACAAGATTATCACGTCAAGGTACTCTCGTCGAAGAGCAGGGATTGTGAATTTTATAGTTATTACGTGGCTTTTATCTTGTAACCCCTGGCGAGAGACGAAGAACCGAGGCGATTGGTTTAAAAATAACTCTGCAATTCACCATGCGCAGTTGTAGCTAGCATATAGAGAAATAAGAGTAGCCTCGAGGGATATACGAAATTGTTAACTTTCCCCCCTAATCTCGCAATTCTATAATCTACAAGGTTCAAGGTTGAAAATCGCTGACGTGGAAGATTATCCCGTCAGCGGCGGCTGGTTGGTAAGCAAGGGTTAAAGCTCTAACAATGGAAGTGAGTGGAATATCAATAAGTCTGGCATTGTGTCTTGTTGAGTTAAAAGAAGAAAGTTGCGGACTACAGTAATTTGCATCATACATGTTACTAACAGAAACCAATCGCAGGTAGGGAAAGGGACAAATCTGTTTAATCCTTTACCAAGCGCTACTCTCCACCCCCTACCTTCCCTGATGATGGAGACGATACGAGCTCCGAAGAGTTGGGTGTCTATACATCTAAGGCTCGGTGCAAATACCCAAAAATCTCGCAACACGAATCCGCGGTTTTGTCCATAAAAAATTAAATATGTAGAGCTAACATAATACGGCGCACATAAAATATAATTTTAAAAGACCAATCAAATTGTGTAGTTCATAACAAACTCGTATACAGTGAAACCTTTCCTTACGGACACCCTCAAGATATGGACACTCCTCATATTCTTACTTACAAATGGCTTTTAAGGAACCCGAAGGTTCATTGCCGCCCTCACATAAGCCCGCCAGCGGTCCCTATCCTGTGCAAAATTAATCCAGTCTCTATCATCATACCCCACCTCCCTCAAATCCATTTTAATATTATCCTCCCATCTACGTCTCGACCTCCCTAAAGGTATTTTTCCTTCCGGTCTCCCAACTAACACTCTATATGCATTTCTGGATTCGCCCATACGTGCTACATGCCCTGCCCATCTCAAACGTCTGGATTTTAAGTTCCTAATTATGTCAGGTGAAGAATACAATGCGTGCAGTTCTGTGTTGTGTAACTTTCTCCATTCTCCTGTAACTTCATCCCGCTTAGCCCCAAATATTTTCCTAAGCACCTTATTCTCAAACACCCTTAACCTATGTTCCTCTCTCAGAATGAGAGTCCAAGTTTCACAACCATATAGAAGAACCGGTAATATAACTGTTTTATAAATTCTAACTTTCAGATTTTTGGACAGCAGGCTGGATGATAAGAGCTTCTCAACCGAATAATAACACGCATTTCCCATATTTATTCTGCGTTTAATTTCCTCCCGACACTCCTCATATACGGAGAGATTTTTATGTCCCAACTGAAATAATACAGAAATAATGTTAAATTTAACTTTCGTTTACGGACACTCTTAGACACGGACACGGACAGCTATTTCACAGTCCTAAAGCTTGCTTTACCTCCTGACTGCCGACAGAACTTGGATTTCAAGACCTAATGTGTTACAAAAATGTAAAATTTAATTTTGAGAACTCTACAGAAATTCCTTAACATGAAAGAAGACAATAAGAGTCTCGTAGGCTACCACTAGCCCAGCTGGCTACCCCTTGTTAGCTGGAAGCGGATGGATAAACAAAGTCATAAAATTTAACCTGTCTGATGGGTCCAAGGTTTCCGCGATCGTGAAATTGTGTTCGACACATGATAGGGTTAGTAGGATTATTCTCTTCACTTCAATCAGTTGTTCCATTTCGAGAGACATGGCACAAGAATTTACTGTAGTATACTGTATTTAGAATTAAACTACAGTAATACATTTCATTTAAAGCGTGAAGGGATACATAATGGATATTATAAATTTACTGTTAGATTGGGGAGCCTCCCTCCCAATAAAGGACACCTCCCAGATGCGGACAGATTATTACGTCCCTTCGATGTCCGCAAATAAAGAGGTTTCACTGTAACAGTTTTATCAGAGGAATTAATTGTATTCTTAGGGTATATTGAAACAGGTTTTAATTTATCCGGACAAAATGAAACCCTCGCGTTGTATTTATTAAGACTAATTCGCGAATACAATAATCAATACATAATAAAATAAAGATAATGCCTATTTTTATTAGACAAGACATTTGATTTACTTACAATGTATCATATTTCATTCTCTGTGGCGGCTTACTGCATTCGTATAGAAGGAATGAAAAATATTTATTTAGAAATATAACAAGAGTCAGATAGTTTTATCTACTCTAATTATACATGAATGATAAATGTAAAAGAATGTTCAAATATTCATTAGTATTAAAACAACTTATATATATATATATATATATATATATATATATAATTATTAAACAACACAGAACTTTAACCAAATACAAAATTATTATGGAAGTGAATTCCGTTTTATTAGGCACTGATTGTTGATTGATTATTATTCATGTTTAGGTTATGGTGTTCCCCACTGGTTTGTATGTACACACTACAATTTCACCATAATAATAATAATAATAATAATAATAATAATAATAATAATAATAATAATAATAATAATAATAATAATTTTATATACAGACTTTCGCTCTGTGCATGTTTCTTCTGATTATGTACAAACAAAAAAAGGTCATAGTGATCCTTTCTGATCAAGTTGTCAACTAGGATCAAGACCAAAGCTTATATCACAGGATAAACATGAAAGAATGGCCACACTCCCAGTACAGAAGGATTTGAGATAAATCTTCACTTCGTTATCGAGAAGTGAAATAGGGACCACAGCATTTTTAGCACGACACTTATTTCAGCCAGTGAGGACTACTTAGCTGGTGGATGTTTCGAAACAGACTTATGCCCACGATTTGTCCAGAGATGTGAAGTAGAGAATTTCTGTATACAAAGCTCAATTGTTACAAAGTTTCCTTGACCTTGAGATTTGCAGAAAACTCTGAAGGTAAACACAACACAAGTGCATTAGTATATTAACAACAAAGTTCTAATTCTACAGACACTGGAAGTTTAGTTGGAACACAGCTAAGTTTGTAGTGTTGCCTTGAAGAATGGAAGTACTAACCCACGAGAGATGAAACGGAAAATTACTTCCCACAGAACAACACACGGACGTCTTTCAAGTAGTAGTAGTGGTGTCTAAGTTATTGTTCGATATAGCACGTATTTTATGAGCTATGTAAAATTCAAGTAACAAACGGAGATATTTTCACGTTTTAAAAGTTGATTCCTTCGCATCTAAGATTTTAAACTCTCTACCTCTATAGACGATGTGTTTGGAAAGATATCTTGGTCATATATTTACAGTGTTAAATCTTTAAATTAAGGGAAGAGGATGCTGAAATTTGACTAAAATTCACATTTTTTTTTTTTTTCGCTTAAAATAATTTTTTTACTATAGAGAATATATTACAAACAAATTTTAAGTCCTAACTCAATGCTATGACATTTAATTACATAATTTTTAAAACTCTGTTAGTCCACTTCATTTTCCAATCTCATTTGATTCAAATTTACCGCATTCTCAATCTAATTTCGGTTTTTATTTTATATAATTTCATTCTTCATTATTGTAGCTGCCCTATCTGCAATAGTTTTTCGTTTTATTCACTAGATAGCAGAAGCTGGTATTATTCTTGAGTTGTTTTTATCAGACACGGTTTAAAATTATTTCGATCTAAAGAATAGAAATATGGTTGTTACATCTTGACAGAAATTGTTATTGTAGTATCTGAAACACATAGTATTTGTAAATAGTGTGTATTATATAGGCTGCAGTTGGGGTAGTTTTGTGTTTTATAGTGCATATATAGTTAGTTAAAAATCATGGGCAGGATCAGCAAATTCGAATAGAAGGGTAGACTTGAAAATAGTATGAAAACAGTGGGCAACTGCTAAAAAACTGAGGCAGAAAATGTAAAAAAAGGTAGTAAATAGTATAGTAAGTCCACAACAATCATTGCCTTCCCCTTCAAGTGAAAATTTTATATCAAGTGATTCTTTAGGTGTGTTTTTTCCGTAAATTGCTTTTTTGGTCATCGTGCTCACTATAAATTGATATAACTCAGAAACGTTTAATAATAGGAAGCTCAAATTTTGTACAGATCTTAAACAGATATTTAAAAAGATTTGGCGTCATTAGAATTTTGATGTTTAAATTGAATGGGCTCGAAAACTGAAATCCATGATATTCTAAAATCAGATATAATGTTTCTGTAAAGCATATTAAAAATAAAATTTGGGTCCCCATTTTGCCTTTTTTTAAATCTAATACTCAAATTAAGATTTTATACGTACGGTTCTTCAGTACACAAAAAAATTCTAATTGAAAACAATGAATTTCTAATTTTCAGTATCCTTTTCTCTTAAGGGGTTAGGTACACCTTACAGCAATAAAATTTTGGAAATATTCAACACTTTTTCCTCCATTACTGTATCTAGTACAATAATGAAAATTAGTGTGTGTAAAACACTGTCCTTCTGGTATATGAAGAAAAATATTTTTATGATTTAAAAAAAAAATATTTACATCTTATTTTTCCAAAATTCAGTTCACTGTACAGTGATAAAGCGTTTTCCATATAATTGGAAAACTATCCAACATTCTGTGATGACATTTTTTGTGTGTATTTGTGCATGTCATATCTACAATATGATGCAATATTACTTCTCTACCTTTGATGGATTGTCTGATAAAAAATAAATTCATTTTTAAAAAAGGTCAAATATCAGTATTTTCTTCTAACATAAAATAAAAAAAAATATTTATTAAGGAATATAGTTGGAAGAGTATTATATTGTAAAATATGAGTTTCAGTAATAAAATAAAAGAGAGAGAACATGAAAGAGTTAACAATTTTATGAGTTATGAGGGAAATGCTTTATCACTGACAGTAAACTGCCACCATTTGAAATTTTGAAAAGAAAATATAAGAAGGACAGTGTTTTACATATACCAATTTTCATTATTGTACAGGATACAGTAATGGAGGAAAAAAAAATTTGAATGTTTCCAAAAATTTTACTGCTGTAAGCTGTACCTAACCCCTTAAAGGAATGCAAAACATTGAATCTATGACATGATGCAAAAACCCATGAACCTCGAACCTAATATAATCCTTGATTGAGAAGTCATAAAAAGCGGAACAATGTGAAACACGTAGCAGAAGAAGAACAAGATGGAGGAGATATTCTAACCAAAGCTACATAACAATCTCTCATTTCTTTAAACTCCGGCCTGCCTGAAATCTTTGACCAAATATGTTTCACACGCGTCATTTTTTGCGTTAATATAATCATCGTAATAACAATGCTTCAACTAGTTTCATGTAGAGTAGTAGAAAGTACAAGTGACCTCTCTTTCTCCACTGTACACGGGTGTTTATGAAAGCTAACGGCAGTTAGGTTAATTGCTGCCCGGTCATCTCCAAACAGTTCCCGCCGCTGTTTTTCGAATCCTTTATTAATAGCGCCACGGAGAAATCGAACGAAAGTTTGTGCCGAAACAATTCCTGTAATTTGTGTTTGATTACTATGGAGCCATAATTGGCAGGTTCTTTGATCAATTACTCTAAACAGATTCTGAAGGAAGTGGTAACCATCTTGCAGTAAGCCGTATTATTAAAGAGAATTCCATTCTATTAATTTTAATTCTTCATATCTTACAGTACCTAGAGGCTCTAATTTACACATGTAAATTATAATAGTAATGTACTCCAATTACGTAGGCTACTTTGCCCTACAATCATGTGTTCCCATATAGCCCAAGACATTTCATAGAACTGAACTATGATGGAATTTCAAATTTCATAAGAGCAGAGTTTGGCAACATCCATTCAATATATATCAGACACAATTAAGTAATTTAACTCTCTTTACAAGCTCATTATGGTCTCTGAAGAATATCATAGCTTTTATACTACATTTCATCACACGAAAAATGTTATGTAGGCTATATATTACGCTAACCAAGCCCACATCATTACTGAACACGTAAAGTGTGACTTAACACGTAAAATTTTCGTTTGTTTATTTCACCCCACAGCATCTTTGTTTGACTCAGCTTATCGAGTGCCGTATCCGGAAGACATCCTTGCATTTGGACACTTTTGGCCCATTGTGCGTCCTATATATGCGATGATTGTCCAAGTCTGACAGATGGCTGAAGTGGTATTCGTGAATCCGATAGTGGCAAGTTAGCTATCCTGTCTCAGTCCAGATAGAGCCAGGACTATTCCCAGACATGTACTTGAATAAGCTACGAGGCCAGGAGCACCAAGCACCTTCCTATATTAGCATTGTAAACCCACTACTCCAAGACTTCATTTCAGCCTATTTTTAACTAATGCACATGAATTTTTATTTGCTTGAACTCATTCATAGACTAACTACATAAATCCAAACTTACAATTAATTCAATTGCAAAATCAGTGTTTAATAAACTTCCTCGAGAGGCTCACACAATTAATGACAAAAGGAAGATATCTTAATCGATGGCTAATTTTGAATCCATTTTTTATGTTAATGAATCCTTTGAGTCATCTGTAAATATTTTTTAGTTTTTTATATGTATTATGTTTATAATGATTATGTCCAGGGAACGGATTTATATGGACTAAAAATATATGAAATATGTAAATATATATGTAGTTATTTTTACCAAAATATGGAATTAAATATGGATTTTTACCAAAATATGGAATTAAATATGGACTTAAAATTATAAAAAAATGACTATGTACGTTAAATATTGGTACATTTTAATCAAACTAAACAAAAATATAATGGACGTACCTTATCTTCCAATGTAGTTTCAACAAAACACAATTTTTATTGTCTGTTACCATAACAATAGGTTACAAACATTTCTTTCAAGTGCTGAAAAGTGAATCTTCTTCTATTGTCTCTGAGGATAGATTTATACTGACTAAAAGAGCGTTCGACGTCACAAGAAGTAACTGGTACATAATTCAATTTCACAATGTCTGCTGGGGATAAGTCCAAGTTAATCTTCACTGTTGATTCACCACTCATCACAGCAACAACCTTTTGTAGTTCTTCATATCCAGGGTTTTTTGAAAGTACAGTGTCCACCTTAGCTCTTACTGCATCTGCAACTTTACCTCTACCACGATTCAGTTGTTCCACAGTACTATTTATAATTTCAAAACTTTCAGATAGTGAAAGGTGCCTATTTTGGAGACTTTTGAGCGTTTTTATGATGCATGAAAATGTATGCTGAATGTGAGCTAAGTCATTCTTCACACTTATGTCACAGGTAACTGTTTTCGCAGTATCAATTGAGACTGCATCTTCAGAGTCCAATGCAAGGAGAACATTGTTAATAGAGTCTATATGTTCGGCATAATATTCAACTGCTTCTAGCCATGTACCCCATCTAGTTAAAATTGGCTTTGGTGGCAATGGAATTTCAGGGTACATTTCTTTCAACACGTTAACTCTACTGGGAGCTTTGAGAAATACTTTTTCACTGATGAAATCAACAAATCTACTTTAGGGAAATTGTCTCTGACCACTTCTGCCACACGATGAAATGCATGCGCCACACAAGTAAAATGAGTCAATTTAGGATATACAACAGATAATGCTTGTCCAGCTTTGACCATATAAGGGGCAGCATCGCTAATAAAGAATAACACATTATCGTACATAATACCCTTTGGCCACAGGATACCCATAGCTTCGTTGAACAGTTTAACTATAGTTTTGTTATTGCACTTTTCTAGAACATCACAATGTAAAAGAATTCGTTCAGAATATTGTTCACTTAACAAACCGATAACTACATTACCAACAAGTCTACCTTCTTTGTCGGGAGTCTCATCAATGGAAACCCAAATTGAACTATCTTTAATTTCATCTCTTATCTTCTGTATTGTCTCATCGTAGATGGATGGAGCATACGTCTTCCTAAGTGTTGACTCATCCGGGATTGTATGTTGAGTATATTTTTCAAGGAATTCCCTGAAGACCTTATTCTTTAGTTTGTAGAGAGGAATATCAGCAGAGATGAGAGAACGGCACAGGTCGATGTTAAACTCAGATCTTACATTCGATGTTGTTGGTTGTGTTAAAAACAATTGTCTCTGCTTGGAATTTAGTTGTTTGTTGGCCTGATGTTTACTAGTTGTAATGTGTTGTTGCACCAGGAACTTTTGTGTAGATGATACTGCACACTGACACAAATTACAAAATAATATTTTATTGTCAGTTGATAAACCATCTTCTTTAAATTCTGAAATGTAACTTGTTAGTTTTGATTTTAAATTGACTGAATGACGTACTTTTGGCATATTTACCGTCTTTATAGTATGATTTACAAAACTGAACCTATGTGTACTCTGACTGGCATTTAACTGTTGAGCTGCACAACTGAAGTCTGTTAAAAATTTTAAATTAAATTAATACAGTTTTGTAACTTACTTTCCCATTGTTGATAGGACTGCTAATTTTCAAATAACTCTGATGTTAAAGGGATTACTGAACATGTGTTTAAATCTCTATTGTTGAAATGTATTTTTAAAAGTTAATGGAATTTTGTTTTGTTTTATTGTTAAACCTAATATAATATGGACTGTTTTATATGAAATATGGAAAATATATGGAAATTAACGAAAATATGTACTAAACTCTAAAATATGGAAAAATATGGAAAATAAAAGTAGGATTTTTCAACCCTACACATTGTGAAACATAAAGATAATGCAAAATATAAATTATATTAGCTTTATAAGTAAATATGTATTTACATATAAATCCTTTCCCTGATTATGTCTATAGCGTCATCATTTGATGCTCGACGATTGCTATTTGGATGGATGGATGGATGGATAGATAGATAGGTGGATGGGTGGGTGGGTGGGTGGATAGGTGAGTAGGTAGGTAGACGGACGGACGGACGAACGGACAGACAGACAGACAGATAGATAAATAGACAGAGAGACAGACAAACATATTTTATATCATTTTCCATTTTTCCACAGTGAAAACAACATGAAATCAATGTTTTTCGCTATTTTTTTTTCTTATTACCCGGTGGAAAGAGTTGAAATATGCTGTCACTTCCATTATCCATAATCTTTTAGCGTTACGGGATTGTCTCTGTAAAAGTTGTGTTGCTGGAGATATACCTATATGACGTTTCATTGTGGTGACAAGTAGCCGCATACTAGCGTCGCGCAGCGTCGTTCTCGCCATTCTATGATTCTGCGTGGTCAATAGTGAGCCGTTGTGGTGGTGGTGGTGGTAACACTAGCAGTAGAATTACCTATTAGTAGTAGAAAAGTTTTAACTACACAGTAGATCAAATATTTTCACTTACGAGTAGTTCTACATATAATTAGTCACTAAAGCTAACGGAATACTAAATCCTCAGCAAATAAATCAATCCTTGAAAGTATATCACAATACAGGTAACATGTAATGAAATAGTTCTATTATGTATGGCTGAAGTGTACAGTTTGAAGGCAATTATATTTAGCTCAGTTTTCCTTAAGGACGCGGAAGCGTTGTCGTCCGTTCTGTTCTCGCAGATGAACAGCTTGGCATATTCTCTTTAGCCAAGGTGATTATAGAAGCTCGAGATGGTGTCCAATTAGCCGACAAGGCACACGAATTCTTACATTTAACTATCAAACCATGCCACGAGGTGAAACACTTTCCTTTTGGGGGTTTCTGTGGTAACGTAATTTACATAGCTGAAATTTGAACTGAACTTTCTATTGCTTAGCGGTTTTAATGAAGGGTAATTTAAACATAAGTTACTAATTGGCTCCAAATAAAGGATGCATTATTAAATAAAAAAATTACCTTTTAGAGAAGTTAGCATTAAAAGGAGAGGATATTATGGTTCATCACAATCAATCCAGACCTGGAATCACTAGCTGGTTTCTAAATAAACGTAATAAATGAACGTTAAAATTTCGTGGAATGGCAGCAGTGCTCATGTGAACAATTTAAAAGAAACCATTTATGCTGTTTAAATAAAGTAGCAGATGTACAGTATGTACACTCCCCCAAAAAAATGAGACGACTTTTGGCCGTTGAAAGTTAAATTTCTACAGCGCGGTTCACGCGATATCGACATAGCCAGTAAGACAACTGGTCGTGCATGCGTAGGCCTATAACGAATTTGTGTTGTAAAAACTGAATTTATATGTTTGGACATCTTGCGCTATCTGTAGACTTCTTTTACATACTAAACTAGACGTTGTTTTACACAGTGCTTCTTAAATACCTAAATCTTTCTTTTACTGCAGTTGCTAAGAAAACAAATGAAAACTTTAATTTGCATTTTTCTCGAAAAGTACATAACGTAATATCAATATTCAATAAGTGATATATTAAAAACTATAGCACCTAGAACCATGAATTTTTTTCAAATGCTCAGTATTTCATCCTCTTTTTGAAACCACACAAAAAAAAATCCGACTTTAGGTCCCATTTCCTACAACTAGTCACATATTAATTTTGAAATGACAAATGTAGACACACGGAAAAGACAGCAAGAAATATTGTAAGGACCATGACAAAGACAGTTTTTCATGAAATTAGTTAATAACATCACAATTTTATATAAAAATATAGCATATATATATATATATATATATATATATATATATATATATATATATAGCTCATGACATTGTACATATTATTTCAATATCCACATATACATTTTAACATATTTGATAAGACTATTGCATTTATACCATGTTGTAACACAAATATTGCATTTATAATATAATTTAGGATATGATATATCGCAATGAAATGTATCTGAAGATGCCCTAATAAGGCGAACACTTTAATAAAAAGTATTATTTTAACATTTAACATGTCTTAACCAAACGTGTTAATGTAAAATTATTATAGATGACAAGTAATCGATTGAAAAATTAAACAATCTTTATATACTCTAATTCAGTAGCAGTCAGCACTCGCTGAAATGGGTAGGCTAAAGGGTAAAGCCTGGTTCACAATAAACCGGGAACGGAAACGACAACGAGAACGAGAATGGAAATAATGTTAAAATAAATGTATTTAAATGTGAGCATTTACAATTAACTATCGTGAATGCTAACATTTAAATACATTTATTTTAACATTATTTCCGTTCTCGTTCTCGTTGTCGTTTCGGTTGCCGGTTTATTGTGAACCAGCCTTAAGCGGAGCCCCGTAGTGCAGCAGGAAGAGGTAGAGAGCATACCCGCAGTGCAGTGTGTTCTCCGCGGGTAAGGGACGCTAGCCCCAGGGTGCTCTGTGCTGACGACAGCTGCTCTAATTGATCTGTTGTCATGCATCTAGCTACTTTATCTATACCCTGAATATCTCTCTTGCTAATTAGGCTGTATTTCAGAACATATCGAAAAGTTTTTTAGTTCATTTTCTATATATTCTAATCTTTTTGTTTCCATTTACTATTTTATCAGAGACATTAAATTGTAAGTTGCATCCCACATTTCCACTTTGAACTCTTACCGGTAACTATTATTGTGCAATGTTTTGCTGTTCTTAAAATTTTAATCTTGTTTGCTTATGTTCTATGTTTTTGAGTTACTATTCACAATCCGTTTTCAGACATTTGGATATGGCTTTGTTTTGTAAAATTTAATCAAGACATGATTTATAACTAATTTAAAAGATTAATCTTGGCATTCTTGTAGGGAGGCACGCGGTGTTGGAAGTTTACGATCAAAAGCGAAAGATTCATTCAGACAACAGATCCTTTGTAAAGCTATAATTCATGAGATGGCCCACCATTTCCATGCTCAATATTCTGCATCACAACAAACTGCATGAAATTTAAATTGAAGCAGATCTTGAAATACTGCGAACGTGAGCACAGAAGCGTTAGTTTTTTACTTATAAGTTCTACAGAATAACAGCAGAACATCTGAATGCGAAATGTAGTGAACACGTACACAAAAGCTTGAGACTTTCTTTTTTTCCTGCTTTAAGCGCCCGAATCCACGAAGGCAGCATGTAAAAAACTTCAGAGAATAACATCTCTATTTTGGCACGCAACTCTCGTCTTTTTCTCATCTTGGCCTCACGAGAAAGTTTAGCTCCGGCCTGCCGAGCTTATCTTCTGATTGCCACAGTGATGGGAAACATTAACGCGCAATAAACCCCATTTTTGCCTGGTCGTACAAATGCTCTCGGCTGTTCGAAACGTCACAAAGAAGCACTTTAAATGAAATACTGCAACTAGCCCGTTATTCCGAGTCCATAATCCTTCCGTAAACCGGTTAATATGATTTTTTCGCACCATGTGGACTTTTGTGTCTGTGGTGTCAGTAAGACCTTGCTCTATGACGTCACATCGATCGCCGTCCTCGGCTTGTGTAATACAGAAAATGAATGGAAGCGATTTCAGTCGGTCTGGTTGTATCGTACAACTCTCACCCAGAGAACCTGAGTAGCCGACCTCGGTAAGTGTCAAAGCGTGCCTCCTCCCATCTTCAGCAATTGCTATGTTTACCATCACAGCAAGTTAGGTCTGAAATATAGTATTTACATATTCTCTTTACCGGCGACAGTATTTAGATAGCTAACATTTTACATAATTTATGTGACTAGAAAAAAGAAATATATATATATATATTTTTTTTTTTCGTGGACGGTAAACAGTAAACACCGTTAGCGTAACAATTTTCAGCATTTCAACCGATGAAGAAATTAAATATCTAGGCGCTATGTTCAAACAAGACTTTGATTTGCAATTGAAGAGAAATTTGGAAAAAATTACAGAAGAATTTTGACACTCTTGCAGATACCCCACTATTACTACCTCAACAGATATTAACAGTTGTAAACCAGTTCATAGGCCCTGCGCTAATGTACTCTTTAGAAATTGCTGGTCTTGAACATATTATGTGGGGTGTCATAGCATAGTCAGCAATCGCCATAAAAGCAAGTTTCGAGAAAAAGCCAAAAAACTATTTCTGTATATTACAATCATTATATGATTAGAACTAGTGTGCAACAAATAAGGTTAGAAGTCCGCACCTGTGGAGTAACGGTTAGCGTGTCTGACCGCAAAACCAAGTGATCCGGGTTCGATTTCCGGTTGGGGAAAGTTACCTGTTTCCCTCAACCCAATATGAGCAAATGCTGGGTAACTTTCGGTGCTGGATCCCGGACTCATTTCACCGACATTATCATCTTCATCTCATTCAGACGCTAAATAACCTAAGATGTTGATAAAGCGTTGTAAAGTAACCTACTAAAAATAAATAAGGTTACAGTTTCTTGAATTTAAATCTAAGGTTATACTTTCCTAGAATGCATGATTATGTTGATATTTAGATATTTAAATTGGAGTTTGCGTTTTTTTGCAACAAATAGTTGGTGATTGTTGACGTTGTTGTGGTAGATTTTGGAGATTGCTGATTTTGTTTCAAATGTACAGTATGAACTCCCTGACTTTACAATAGTTACAAACACAAAAGTAATAAATTCAAATATTATAGCCACTTATGTATTTAATTATCATTCAATTAAAAAAATTAACATTTACAAAACATCTATTAATGTCACATCAAACATTGTTCAAGAGAACAGATTTAAGAAAAAAATATAAGACAAAATTATGTGTAAATTATTTTTCAATAAACATAATCAATAGAATGAACTCAGATGTTTAAAAAAAATCTTATGACAAGAAGACTTTTCAAACAAAATACTTCATTAGCAAATGTGATGGTGGATTGATTACAGTTATTATTTTTTCGAAGATACCAAAGTAAATTTATGCTTTTGAATTACTAAAAAGTACGTAGAAGGAATCTTAATACTCTATCTTAATTCTTTTGCCAATGAACGTTTCCGTTTCTTTGGATTTGATACCTTCTTCCTGGATTTCGTTGGTGACACTTGAATTGGAGTTTGTTCCATAAATATTAATTATTTTAATAAACAAAGAAGAGAGATACTCAGCAGTGTACTAATAATATGTCACATGACATCAATCTGGCTTCCTATTGGCTGAACTGGAGATTGTTGTCATTGCTGTGAATTGTAAGGAGGAGTTTGTTGTATATGCAGTGGAACCAATTTTTAGTTAGCTTTTTAGATACGATCCTGCTGGTTCTGCTGCAAATGGTTCATCTTATAGAAATAAATGCTTATAGAGAACACATTGCAACAAAAAAAAATCATAAAATTGAGATTGCTGACTTTGCTATGACACCCCTCATATCAAAAATGTTTATAAATAAACGTGACAGTCATCGTCGTCATCATCATCATCATCATCATCATCATCATCATCATCATCAAATGCTCTTCGGTTTAGGCCGTTGGGCCTGTTCCGTCTCCTGGATTCAGCTGGTCCCTCCAACGCTTCTTCAGTCTGCCGATGTTTCTCCTTCCTCTTGGTGTGTAGTTTAGGATATTTTTTGGTATTATTTCTGGAGGCATTCTGATCATATGGTCGTACCAACTTCTTCTGTATGTATCTAGAATTGTAGTTATGTTTTGTATTTTTAATATGTTGTAAATGTCTCAGAACCATAAAATAATGTTGGTACGATTCAGAGTTTTTTTAGTAGTACTTATGAGTTACTGATATTTAGCCATTTTATTGTCAAAATCCTTAGGGGAAATATGAGAGAGGTTACAACCTAAATAATCAAAAGAGTTAACTTGTTCTAATATATGATTATTAGTGACAGAATGATACGAAATGCTGTCAAAAAAATTCTGCAGCTTTCGAGTGATACCCCAATAGCATGCTATACTCCTGCTATGAGTATCAAGGTCTATCCCTCTTACGCACATCATGGGAAGCAATATTACAATAAAATATAAATGAAACTTTGGAAGCTATAAGTTAGCCGAGTGGAACTCTTTTCTCAAGTACCTTCAGCCAACAACTGGGTTCGAACGAAACAAGACTTACCGAGCAGCGAGTGGAACTCTTTTCTCAAGTACCTTCAGCCAACAACTGGGTTCGAACGAAACAAGACTTACCGAGCAGCGAATGGCGCTCTCCCTGGACGTTCTACTAGCACCAGCCGTTTTATACATTGGAATGAGTACGAAATCTTCCCACACGTGCTAGGAAAATGTCCCCATAGTCAACTTCTAGATAAAACTAATAAACTACCAAAATTATTAACATATTTTGTATAAATGAATAAAAATTACCGTACTTCTAATACTTATGGATAACGACCAAAAGAAAAAATACATTTCGGAAGACTTTTGAAAGTCTACATTAATTTGTTTGTCGAAACAGAACACTTGGTCTAATTTTTTTGAAGAATAGTTACATTGTGCATTTCTATGTAAATATGCCATTTTGCCCCTTCCTTCTGCTACTGCAAAAAAGGATAGCATTTTAACCTCGTTTCGTAGACAAATGATATGTCTTAAACGAGAGTACGAAAAAACGTTAGGTATATAACACAGCGAAAAGATTAATTAGTTCAGTATATAACAAGCTTATCAGTTTGAATGTTGAGTTGCGAATCCTGGATCATTGGATCACGGTATCAACTGCAGGCGAATCTAGGCAAATGCCAGTGTGATGGGTCTATAATTATCTGCATGTCATGTGCCATAATGATGACCAGGTCCCCAGTCCATCGAGGTCTGTTAATGCTATGAATGTGACATATGTGGATGTGCCAGCTTCCAGCGACTTGGTTGGCTTGGAAGACTGAGATCTCATATTATCACTGTATCTAACAGCGTGGTTTTCTCCGGTATTATTATCTATCGAAGCCAAGAGCCACACTAATATATCACTACGCAGTGATAGACAGAGAAGATCAAGTTCACATTAATGTATAGATACATTAGATTTCTTTTAATCTAGCATAATGTTTAATTACATATTTATTTTCTCCTGATACAAACTGAAATTCCACGGACATCATCAACAGTTATGGTTTACCACACATAAATAATAAAATAACAGAAGTTTATAGAAAGCTTCATTCACTACCACTTATCAAATCTTCGGTTCTGAATTGCAAAGCAAAAGTACACATAGATCTACAAAACCCTCATTCCATCTGCTCTACTCTATGCAGCTCCAGCATGTGTATTTATACCAAAAGTTACAATGACTATTTTGTTTATATGACGTCATTCCATTTTCGGCCAATGAAGTGTAATGAAATTTTGAATTCCAACCAGTCACAGTCATACATCGCGATAATATCTGCAGCTCGATTTATCACTATCAATTTATCGCATGGTCGTTCTTTTGTTTAGTCAGTGTCGCCAACTGTTTCCACGTAAATCGATGAACCATGAATCCATTGTACTAAATAAAGTGCGAAATCCTACTTCCACATCTACATCTTCATCTTCTAATTCCATGTCCATTGTATCTAAAGAAAATGACAGTCCTTCATAACAATTGTTCATTTAATTAACGTATTAATCAGGTTATTTGCAATTATACTATAAAATGTTTAAATTAAATTATGATTTCAGCAGATAATAAAAACGTATTTCTGTTATAATAACAAGAGAAAAGCACAGTACATGTAATTAACATTTTAAATCTGTATTTCGCTTTTCTCAATTGGCATTACTGAATAACATTCAATTTCTTTATTGCAGGAATCGTTATTCATCTATTTCGACTTCACAATGTCTGAATAGGTTAAGTATTCATAAATATACAATTATTAACATTTTGTGAGCGAATTTTAGGGATATATTATTTAAATTTTTATGTTATTCACGGAATAGTCCTAATAAATGTTACTCGAGATATGAGATTTCCCAAATAAATCCAATCGCTTCGCTCGTGGATTTATAGGCAAATCTCAGACCTCTTGTGACATTACTATAGAAAAATTTCCAAGTCTTCCTAAACAATATTCCACATATAATTTACGGAAGTGGCTGGCATACAAGGATAATTTAACTACATGAAGACCTCGAAACAGAGCCGTCTTTATCATAATTAGAAAAATTACAATTAAATTTTATCAAAAGGCTTCGCAAAACAACAAACTCGCTAATGTACAACCTTGATTCATATTCATCTTCAAAAGATAAGGACCGAAGAAGTAAATTCTAAAAGCATTCTTATGTCAATATTTAATTTATAGGCTCATAATCAAGTTATGGGCCACATACAGGGTCCTGTATATATGACGCTTCCCTCACACCACGAGTTCAGCGAAATTTTCTGTTGTACGCCTCGCACAGTTACCGCGAAATTGACTGCCGTCTCTACGGTATTTACCGTACTTTAGTTTATGAAACCTGTTTAGCGGGGAAAATGTTAACAGACAACTTAAAAATGAATACAAAAGCATCTTAATTGTGTCACAAGAGATGTTTTATGTGCCCTTCTTCTGCATCAATAAATTTTTGACATCTCCGAAGATTGTTCTGAAATACTCGATTTGTACATTTTCTTTCAAGTTTTACATAACTTAAAAGTACAAGAACTCGTTGCAATGTGATATACACCATTATAGAACAATTAGAAAGAAAAACAACAGCTTACACTACACTATGCACGAATGAATAATCCCGTCAGCGTTCTCAAACAATTATAAAATAAAACAATTTGCATTGCATTAGGCACCAGGCACCAAAGAGTAATTTATTCAGTAGCCTACAATCGAATGAGGTAGACTGCACTCATGCAACGTCCGACAAATGCGTTTGAACTGAGGCAAGTTAGAGAGTCGCAATATGGGAGACAATGTTTCTGTACGTCCCGTGACGTCATATACGGAGGACTCTATATGAGGTCTATATATCTTTTGAACTCAAGATGTGGATCTTGCTCAATAATAACTGAAAGGAAGAGCCAAGAAATTGATAGTCTGTTTATACAACATAAGAAATATACGTCGACTATAATCATTCAGATCATGGACAATCTCCGTCACAGAGAGTAGGCTGCATTCTTTCATGTTATTGGTGATGTACCGAAGTACATATGATATTTCCGTGCAGGAACTCTGCATTACCATATGATGAAGGGTGGGTGGAGAGGAGAAAAATTCTCTCCGGACCGGGACTCGAACCCGAGTTTTCAGCTCTACGTGCTGACGCTTTATCCATTAAGCCACACCGGATTCCAGTTTCGATGTCGGATTGAATCCTCTCAGTTTAAGTTCCACCTCTCGGTTTCCCTTTAGTGGCCAACCCTCATGCACTGTGTCACAGATGTGTGACAGTGGCACAATGTCCAACACACTATGTACAGAGTTGCACTCATTACGAGTGACTAAGTGGCCGGGATCCGACGGAATGAGCGCCGTCTTAAATCATTAAGCAATTATTTACGCATATCATATTATTGTGATGTACCGAAGTACATATGATATCTCTGTGCAGGAATTCTGCATTACCATGTGATGAATCACTTTAATGTTTAAATGATTTTGTGCGAGATCGTGCGTATTTGCTTGTTTTCCGCACAGAACCAATACGCGGTAAGTGTGAAATACCACATTCAGTATTCCCAACGTAACACACATAACAATTTCCCTCTTCTTACCGCTTAAGCGTGACATTCATTTTACTGCTTTATGCTTTTAACATATTATTTTTAGAGACGTTTAACATAGTAATAATTATAAATTGGAAACTTACCACTGCAATTTCACCTAAATTGCAATGTTAATTATTGTTTTTAAATATTTGCAAAAAATTAAATAAAGTCTATTACTCCACGAAACTTATTGCATTCCTGATACAAGTAACATTAAGGAAGCCGAGAAAAAATCAATAACATTCCAGATGCCGATGTTATTACTGCAATATGTTATATAAATAATATTGTTAAAATATTAAAATGAAAAATAAATCATTACGTAACCTTACCGTTTGTTTTAAGTTCGCATTTATAGACTGGGAAAAAAAAAAGACAGACGTATATCACGGCCTGCTGGAGTATAGTAAACACAGAAAACATTTTATAGCAACAATGTTGAAGAAAGATATTTTGGTTTTCCGAAGTTGCCGTCATTAAACAGAAACCAACATGGAGATTTCATTGCAACTAATTAGAAATTCGTCTTTCAGGTATGCAATAAACGATCTTCGCACAAAATAATGTACGATACACGAGCGGTATGTTTGTTTTCATGTTCTCGGAAATTAAAAAAGCTCAACTACGTTTCGCTTTTTCAATCTTTTCCTCGACCATGAAAACGTCAACATACCGCTCTTGTAACGTATATTACTATTGTACGTACTGAGTCCTGAAGAATCCAAAAATAGGGAAATAAGTACATGGTGCCATTAAAAAAAACACACTCATTGGCACGTCCTTTATAAATGAAAAGTGTAGTACTTGAAAACATGTTCAAAATATTCCTTCTTTGATATCCTAGAACTTTTGTATAAATAGTTTCTTCATAAAATTAGAAATAAGAAAGTTACAAGCATTGTTCCATACTTTTTACTCACCCCGTAATATAGAAGTATTTAAAAACAATTTTAGGGTTGACTGTAAGTTAAATAAAGCTACACAGTGTTTCGCTGAAACCTCATATATGGACACCGAGCTGTCCTTCATGCAGGGGGATGACCGTACATTGTGCCACTCACGCATAATGGAAAAGCTGACGCGTAGTCAAAACCGCGATTTAAATTCACATTGCTCAGTGTACACAGTATCGATACCAGTTTCTATATGGAAATAAATGCCATAACAAAGAGTGATTTTTCCAATATTAATATTGAAACGGATATTGAGTTTTTTTTTACAGAAAGTTTTACTCAAATAAGGCATTGAAACAATAAATAAGATTACAATCTCTGTATTGAAAAATGGAAATGAAACTGTAATCTACATTCAGAAGGGACATTTTATTTTTTGCATAGGAGTTTGGACTATAAAATACGCATAATGAGTCTAGTACATAAATCAAACCGAAATCCTCCATGAATCTGCACAGCGTCAAGTGGTACTGTGATTATAGATATGCGGTGATTTGCTTCCTTCCTATTGGATTATTATTTCTGAGGTTTCCGGGTTCAAACAAGGCCGAGAAGGACTTTTTAGAGAGCGATAAATCCTTAGTATGATTGTTTTCCGAGTGAAACACGGGCCTATGTTGTTGATTTGCGGCACGTGAAAAAACGTTGTGATTGGAAGAGAGACTCTAGGCAAACGTTACTGCTCATATCTCGCTGCCAGCCATCAATCTCACCTTTCAACTTACCATCAAGAGTAAAAAACACAGGCCTTTCGAAATGGGATTCTTCACATGGCTAGAATCCAGCACTGACGTATGGTATACAATGCGAGTGAATGGTAGACAAACCCACCCGTATTTAGAACACTGAAGAAGGCACATTGGATGTCTTAAAATTTTGACATGGGCGGGAAACGGTCTGTAAATTATACCTGAAGCCCTCTCTATCAGGGACAAGTTCCATTTACATGCAGGATATTTAAACACAGCCCTCCCAAATTTACGAGTACTTTTCTTTTGAAAAGAGTCATTATAAGAGTTTCATTGTTCTCGAGAATTCATCACTAAAGCTCGGAACTTGGGGACTTGTGTGTCGTGTGCATGAGTAAGGTTACAGGTACAACGTACACAATGTTCACGCTGCAAGTGCTCAGGGACAGTCGTGTGTACTAAGAAAGTGATCACATCGAATGACAGGAAGACGGACGAGGAAACTGTGTCGTGTCGAAGCCAATGACATTCAGAGAATTACAGGTAAACGGTCTGTTTGAGAAATTAGAAAATACGTGTTATTAGAATGGGTATTATGGGCCTAGAAGTTTGAAAATACATTTTTTTTAATTTTAGGTACAGAATTTCGTGGAGGACTTCGGAGGAGATACATTATTTTCTTCGAATGGAAAGTTTATATTTTGTAAGTTGTGCCACACATAAACTAGAGGTTGGAAACGGTGAAAGACATTGAAGTCCCTTAAATCGGTGGAAAATTTGTCCACAGCCATGGAATAAGTCGTAGAGGGATCTGCCCTAGTAGTGACACACAAATTGAAAACTATTTTCGAGAAAAATTTGGGAAATACTTATCTTTCTCAGATAGCTAGCAACTACTGAAAATCGAATAGAAAACAGTAACAGTGAAAACATTCAGTTTTTTAAGTTTGTTCCCGTCACTTCATGTGAAGTGGAAATAAGTTTTTCTCGTTTCAAATCATGTTTAACTAATAGGCGAAGAAGTTATGGGTTCGAAAATCTTCGAATTTACGTAGTCATACACTGTAATAAAATGTATAGAGTAGAACAGTAAATTTGATATATTTCTCGAGTTTATTTTCATTATACATATGCTTTAGAATTACGTGTTTCAACCTACCATAATACTATCAATACGTTGTTACAGCCAGAAACTACTTTTATAGCAGACCTGACTGTACCTCCGTGCTGGAAGCGGGAGTTGTTGACATGGAAGTCCAGTCGCTTAGCCACGTGCAAAGGCTCAAGTCCCCAAGTTCCGAGCTTTGTTCATCACCCTCAATAAGGTTTAAACCTGCTAGGCATAATTTTCGACAATCATTTAAAATGGAACCAACACATTAATTACCTTTGTAATAAATTACGTAAAATAATATATTATTTTGCTTTATTGAAGAGTTACTTGTCAATAAGTTTATTACTCGCAATATGTTTAACTTTATTTCAGTCGGTAATTATGTATGAAATTATGGGATGGGATAGCTTAATTAAAACAAAAATTTTAATCCACTTTATTTATTACAGAAGAAAATAATTAAAATATGTCTTCATAAATCTATTGATTTTCCATCTGAAAAATTGTTTTTAGACTTTAATGTCCTTAAAATAAGACAAATTTATTATATTGTATTAATAAAATTCATATATAAAAATCGAAATTACTTTGAATTGTATTCTCATAGTTATGAAACAAAAGGTACGAATTCTTTAAGATAGTTTGAACCAAAATGCAACATTGCTACAGTATTTAATCATACCAGTATTTTAAGCCCAAGAATATATAACAAATTTGTATTTAAATATCCTAATCTTGTCAATTCTAATAGGTATAATATTAAATTTAAAAAGTTGTGTATGGATTTTATACATAATGAAAAATTGTAAATTTAAATTTATATATTCTTATTGTGTAGTAGACATAAACAAATTGTATTATATACTTCTTAATTTAAATTTAGGAATCCGCCCCTGAACACGAGTTCTACTCTTTCAGGGGTGAGCTAAAGTTTTGTCTGTTTATATTATATTTTATGTCACAATTATTAGCAAAATAAATACATGAATAAAATAAATTTATTAATGTTGTATTATATGCCACAATGCATATTTTTATCATGAATACAAGGGTTTTCGCAACTTTTTTTTCTTCCACGAGTTACAGTATGTAGGAGACATAAACCAAATTATATTATATAGCCTACTTCTTAATTTAAATTCAGGAAGCCGTCCCTGAGCACGAGTTCTACTCTCTCAGAGGTGAGCTAAAATATTATCTGTTTATATTATATTTTGTTCCAATTATTAGCAAATAAATAAATAAATACATAAATAAATAAATAAATAAATAAATAAATAAATAAATAAATAAATGAACGAATGAACTAACAAACGAACAAATAGATAGATAGATAGATAGGTAGGTAGGTAGGTAGATAGATAGACAGACAGACAGACAGACAGACAGACAGATAGATAGATAGATTAGATAAATAGATAAGTAGATAAATAGATAGATAAATAAATAAATCAGTAAATAAATAAATACACAAACAAATAAATACATACATAAATAAATGAAGCATGGTTATCAGTAGACTGCGGAACGTTTTGCAATGATGAATTTGCAGTGAAAGACCTAGCCTTTGGCGGAAAAATATGAATGAATAATCTTTCCTTATTTAATTCTTCTGTTATTTCAACATTTCGCTTCTTATCCAAAATTGTGTGGTCTGCTACTTTAAAAATAGAGGATGCAGATACTCGTATTAATGTGTAGGACAACTCCTAAGGTTTTTAATCGCTCATTAATAACACCGCATCTTGTGTTCACTATTACTGATCAATTATATGGATTTAGTCATTTTCGACAATGTCAACAATTGAGCTGCCTTTTCCCCCCTTACCCATTTTTCACTGAAACATTCAGTCTTCGAAACTTTGTAAAGTCTATAGTGTAGGTACATTTTTTAAACAGCGATGGAATTATTCCAATTACAATCTTTGATTAATACACCATTAATTTTTCATTCATTTGGAACCAATCAGATGGCGTACATTTCGATAAATAACATTACAATAGCTTGTAAACAATTGTGCACCATTTCATAGAAGTATCTCTTTTATAAGTCACGATGATTAAACCATTTGTTCGATACTTTTCATAGCTATCCGTCTATAGAGAACCACCATTATGTACACATTTTTGAGGGTTTTGTTTAGAATGCAAACATGTTCTACATGACAATGTAGTTGAGAAAGAAGAGACAACTATCCATGTATGATTGAGAGAATGGTGAGGTTTACAGGTCACTCATTATTGGAAATAGAAACATCCACTTTGTGTATCCATGTACAAGTAGTTATAATGCATTATTTTATGTATAAACTCTGTTGTTAAGCTGATGCATTGCTGTATGGATTACAGTGTTTAGTGAACTGATTAAAATCGACAATTATATCTTTTGTTTACTATCAATTAAGAACATGTTAGTCAATGAGCGGTGCGTGTAAAATTCATAGCTCGGTTAATACTCTCCTGTGGATGTGGAAAAAAGTTTAATAATACCTCTCACACTTTTTGAATGAGATATTCATATATAATCAAACCCTTGTCTGTGTGTCTATGTATATTGAAATTTCCATCTTTGACGTATGTAACTAACGTTTATTATTTCTCGTTGTAAGAAATCTAAAGATAAATCCGCAAAAGAACTGATTTCGAGATTCTGCATATTCCTAATAATAGGAAAAATATTTTCGGTAAGCCAGCTGTCTGTCTCTCCGTCTGTCTGTGTATGGTTTCTTCTACCGGACTGGTTATGTTAATATTTAGTATTTACGAGTCAACACATCCAGGTTGTTAAACATTAAGATATAGTATTTTCTGTAAAAATTAATGGGTTTTTATATCAAACGAGTTAAAGTCAGGATAATAGAAGAAATGTCAGAGGGAAGTGGAATAGAGAGAGGAATACGACAAAGATGCCCTTCATCTTCTACCGTATTCAATATGTAGACGCCACCGGCGTGGATCAGTCGGTTAAGGCGCTTGCCTGCCGGTCTGAAGTTGCGCTCGGGCGCGGGTTCGATCCCCGCTTGGGCTGATTACCTGGTTGGTTTTTTCTGAGGTTTTCCCCAACAGTAAGGTGAATGCCAGGTAATCTATGGCGAATCCTCGGCCTCATCTCGCCAAATACCATCTCGCTATCATCAATCTCGCTAAATAACCTAGTAGTTGATACAGCGTCGTTAAATAACCCACTAAAAATATACGTAGGCCTACAACAGTAACAAATATAAATGATACTAGGGAGGAAATTAAACACAGAATAAATATGGGAAATGGCTGTTACTATTCGGCTGAGAAGCTTTTATCATCCAGTCTGTTGTCAAAAAATTTGAAAGTTAGAATTTATAAAACAGTTATATTACCGGTTGTTCTTTATGGTTATGAAACTTGGACTTTTACTTTGAGAGAGAAACATAGGTTAAGGGTGTTTGAGAATAAGGTGCTTAGGAAAATATTTGGGGCTAAGAGGGATGAAGTTACAGGAGAATGGAGGAAGTTACACAACACAGAACTGCACGCATTGTATTCTTCACCTGATATAATTAGGAACATTAAATCCAGACGTTTGAGATGGGCAGGGCATGGGCGAATCCAGAAATGCATATAGAGTGTTAGTTGGGAGGCCGGAGGGAAAAAGACCTTTAGGGAGGCCGAGACGTAGATGGGAAAATAATATTAAAATTGATTTGAGAGAGGTGGGATATGATGATAGAGACTGGATTAATCTTGCTCAGGATAGGGACCAATGGCGGGCTTATGTGAGGGCGGCAATGAACTTTCGGGTTCCTTAAAAGCCAGTAAGTAAGTAAGTAAGTAAGTCCTACTTGGAGGATTTAATGAAGAACAGTTTTCAGAACGCTGGAGAGTGATGGTAGCAGGAAGGAAAATGAAATGTATAAGATTTGCTGACAATATGGCGTTGGATATGATACCAAGGCATATACTACTGGAACTAAATGACAGCTGTAAGTAGTGTGGGATGAAGAGAAATGCAAACAGGACGAAGATCATGGTTATCGGAAGAAAAATAAAGAAGGTAAATGTGCGAATTCAAAATGAGGCCGTAGAGCTGCTTCATATACTTGGGGTGTACTATAAGTGGCAACACGAACTCCTACCAGGAAGTCAAAAGGAGACCAGAAATGACAAAAGAAGCTTTAATAGAAAAAGGAGTATATTAACTTATGTGGATCTCTGGGGGAAACTAACGAGCAAGCATTCTGATGGGGACAGATAAAAAAGGTTTTTTTTTTTCAACATTTTAATAATACCAAAATAAGTGCTTATACAAACTTTGGCCACTCGACCGCAATTACGATGACCGTAAAAAATAAGATCGCCAGAGGCCGTTAACAGAAAGAACACAATTTCATTAGAAAAATTTATTGGAACACACAAAGCAATTGTTAAGTTATTTTTCAACATATTCCCCACCGAAATTGAGACATTTGTCATATCAGGGGATCGAGAGAGGTACAGACGGCTGTCAAAAGCTGGTTCCGATACCAGGCGGCTGATTTCTAAGACACAAGAATATACAAAAATTGATCCCATGGTATGATAAATGTCTCAATTTCAGTGGAGGATATGTTGACAGATAGCGCAACAATTGTTGTATCTGTTTTAATATATTGTGTTTTTTTCTGTAAACGGCCTGAAGGAAAATCACTTTCTGGATAGCCTCATAATTGTGCTAGAGTGCCCAAAATTTGTATAAGCACTTCTTTTCACATTATTAACATGGTGGAAGAAAAATTTAACTTTTCTATCTGCCCCTATCAGAATGTTTGCTTGTAAGAAAGACACTAGTGAAGTATCTTGTGTGAAGTGTAGCATTCTATGGGGCAGAAACATTGACATTATAACGAAGTGAAGTGAAGCGACTGGAAATATTTGAAATGTGGATAAGGAGAAGAATGAAGCGTGTGAAATGGACAGACAGAAAGAAATCAGAATAAGAAATGAAGCTGTGCTACAAAGACCGCATGAAGAAAGAATAATACTGAAACTGATCAGGAAAAGAAAAAGGAATTGGATATGTCACTGGCTAAGAAGAAACTGTCTACTGAAAGATGCACTGGAAGGAATGGTGAACAGGAAAAAAAATTCGGTCAGAAGAAGATATGAGATGATATACAACATTAAGATATATGGATCTTCTGCGGAGACTAAGAGAAAGATGGAAATATGGAAGATTGGAAAATGCTGGGTTTACAGTGAAAGACCTGTCTTTGGACATAAAACTATGAATTAATGAGTTACACGACATCAAAAACACAAAATGGCGATCCACTTGCAGAATTAGTGAACGATTTTACACGTTACAATTTTTTCTGTTTTCATTGTGATTTTTTAATTTTAGCGCCCTACGAACGGAATAGGTAGAGGTAGATAGCAGAGAACTTATAACGTGCTAATTATAGGTTTATTTCGGTCCCCGGTGCATATTTATTTCATATTTACAAGTGATAGGCCTATGGATATCCTCATGTGGTAAGTATTAGGTTAAACTCTATTTTTGGTTTTTTCCCCTTCAGAATTCTCTTAAGTTCCTTCAACGGAATGGCGAAAGACGAAGTGAGACAGGCCTGGAGCTCACATATTTTTTCTTCTCATCCCCAAATTTCTTTGTATGGACGCGCGTTCGCCTACTTTTAATTATTTTCCTCTCATTTTCCATTATCCACTTGTTGGATAAGATGTACTAGTCCTGCCTGCGTTTGTATTATTTTGTTTAATTCTTAAAGCCATCCTTACATAACCCAAAAATGACAAACACACAATCTAAGAGATTTCATAATTTATTCACTTCTCACTTTTTTGTTATATATATATTTTTAATATAGTCTACTCGTAGGATATAAGGTAAATTATGTAAGTGCTAACATTTTGGTAGGTAATAGGCCTATATAAAATCAATGAAAATCGAAAATTCCTCTGTAACCTTATCCTTACTCTAACGATTTGGTAGTGATATTAATATTTAAAGTTAGCATATTATTCAAGCGAATGTAATATTTAAACGTCTGAAAGATTAGGCTGCCCACAGAAAGAAACAGTGGCCTTTACCTTATGAAGACCTTGCATGAATCATTCTTTCTCAGTTCGTTAACATGGGAGGTCAACATACTATTATATACTGTTTAAGCTAAACATTAACAATGCATAAAAACGCTACAAGATGTGTCAAAATGGTTAGGGGAATTTTTATTCCTTTGCCTCTCTTCTATTACTCAGAAAAATATTTTGATCTTTTTCTGAAGTCCAGTATTATGAAGTTTCTATGTTTTCCTGTACGTTGTAATCATTTCGTTTAGAAATTTCAGCAAATTTTCTTACTTTCTACAGACAATTGATTTTCCACCTAATTTTGATAACTATATTTTGTAGCACTTCTCTGTACTACGTGTAAGGAAGAAAGAATTATTTCTTCGGTCGCTGTTGTCCATTAATTGAAGAAAACTGACAGCTCAGGTATTGTAAGTCATAAGGTCCTTGGATCTCCTCCGCAAGCTCCTACGCAAGGAGGGATTTTTTTCAGGTTTGCTGACGTCACAGTCTAACCCTGGAGGCGAAACCAAGAACATGTACACACAAAGAGCTTCGGATTATAGCCTAATGCTCGAGCTTACAGCTCTTCACGGAAACGCTGTGCTATCGCTACAGTACACGTTATCTGGTTTTTCGATATCATTTCTTGTAAGCTTGCAAATAATGTATAGCGAGCGACACTACACAAACTTGTCCTAAGCTGCTTTCCAAGGAAATAACATTATTTTGTTACTGTGAAATACCTTACATAACAAAAAAAAAAGTATAAAATAAATTAGAAGTTCCTAATAATAATAATAAATAATAATAATAATAATAATAATAATAATAATAATAATAATTGTGGAAGTTCATGCATTGCACATCAATTTTTATTTAAAGAGATATGTCAACATTTTGCCGATCGTAACCGATAACAAGCAAACATTCTGATGAGGGCAGATAAAAAGTTAAATTTTTTTTCTTCCACCATGTCAGTAATGTCATAAGAAGTAGGCCTACTTATACAAATTTTGGCCACTCGACCGCAGTTAGGAGGGCCGTAAAAAAATAAGTTCGCCAGGGACCGTTAACGAAAAAAAAAAAAAAAATAAAAATTCATTGGAAAAATTTATTGGAACAGACACAGCAATTGTTGAGCTATTTTTTTAAACATACAGTATTTCTCACCGGAATTGAGATATTTGTGATATCATGCGATCGACAGAGAGGTGCAGTCGGCTGTCAAACGCTGATTCCGATCCCAAGCGGCTGACTTCTAGTACATAAGGATTAAAAAAATTGACCCCATGGTTCGACAAATGCCTCAGTTCCAATGGGGAATATGTTGACAAATAGCGCAACAATTGCTGTATCTATTTCAATAAATCTTTCCATGCAATTGTGATATTTTTATGTATGTATGTATGTATTTATTTACACTGCAAGTGGGCAAGCACCCGGTGGCAGTGGTATATACAATATTAACAATACACAATAAAATGATAACCAATACATAATAAAATTTACAATATACAATACAATTTTACAACACATATACAATTTTACACACAATACAATAATAATACATAATACAATTTAACACAATAATAATAAAACATAAAATAAAATACCTCATTTTACAATACAACCTACATAATTATCTATAGGTCCTACATAAGTTTCAATAGTCTTTCACTTTACTCTCATCTCATTCCCTGTAGTGGCACTATGACGCATTTCACTGACACTTTAGCACACATTTCACTGACACTCTGTAACACATTTCACTGACACTATAGAACACATTTCATTGACGCTATAAATTATCACTGATCGGAACTGTTCACTGCACTGTAAAACCATAACTTCACTGACTCACCTCGCTTCACTGATACAACAGTTCAAATAAGTCAAATAATTACACCCTTATGCATACTTATAAACAGAACTACATTTAAACTAAACATTTCTAGTCTAAGGCCCTCTTACACGCTAGTTTTAAATAATTTACAATTCAAACCAAGGAAGTAAACTCGTCAGCCTAGATAAATACATGTCACCTTAAAAAAATTAAATGTTGAATGTCACCTTAATTTTAATTTTCACTTTATATACAACTTTATGTAAACGGCCCCAGGGAAAATCACTTTCTGGACGGCCTCGTAATTGCGGTCGAATGGCCAAAATTTGTATAAGTTCTTCTTTGACATTATTAACATGGTAGAAGGAAAAAAATTAACTTTTTTATCTGCTCCCATCAGAATGTTTGCTTGTAAGTCAATTATAAGTATGTTGCATATTTTTAAGACAGAGGTATAAAAGTCTAGAGACGTATATCAGGCAGGATACAGGACTCCCTAAGTACATATATCTAAATAGGCTTTCTGTACACCCGTGATGGAATGAGTTGCGTCCCAATTATGCTGCTCAGCTGAGCCAGCTCCATCATCCGTCACACATTCTTCTCCAGCTGTGAAATCCATAGACCATATCTCTGGTGTTGGTCTGCCACATCTCACAGATCGGTACGAGTTGTCATATCTCCGTGAGGAAAACAAGAACCTGATGTTTCTGGTGCCTCTTACGCAGATCTACGAGTCTTCTAGAATTCAACATCACTGTCTACCGCGAAGAACACTCACCATGGCGGACGATCGATTCGGAGTCACGAACACAAATGTTCTGAAATCGTTCTTTCCATAAAATCTTCATAGGTGTAGGGATAGAATCGTGTTCTCACAATAAAAGTCGACTTTGTAATCGTTTTTGTCTTTCTTTCCTATCATGCATTAGACTCATAGGTTTTTTTGTGGCTCTTCTACTATTTGTGCTGGTTTCTGGTTAGCGTTTTATAAATCAAGAAAATTTAATTTCCTATCTTGTTTGTATTTCAGTATAATTTTTAGTGCCGTAGTTCCATAAATTCCTTGCACACGGTCTCACCAACGACATATAAAGGGCGTTAATGAACTCATGTTACAACGTTTCTAGGTAGAAAGTAGGAAGTATAAATAATATATTTTGCTAATAAATTTGTTAATAAAGTCCCTTTCTTTAATATGTTACGTGTGACAGTGTTTTGTTAATGGTAAACGCGAACTAGCAAGGGAAAGAATAAAGTATGATACACATAAATTTGATCACATTTATTTAATTACAAATTTAAATTTCTTCATACGAAATGAAACAGGAAAACTTGTTGCAATATCTTCTTACGTGGGAGGATTTCTTGCCAATTTTTCATAATCGTTTACCATTGGAATGAAGGTTTCCTCTGGAGTTTTTTCTTCGTCTACACCAATTATTGCCTTAATTACAGATGAACGTCTTATTCAAAACCCCAAGTAAACTATACTCGTAGATGAAGAAAAATAATTTGAGTATTTATCCCGTTCGATTTTATGCAGGCTATTTTACCACATAGTCGACAAAAAGAAGTGATTTTATTTGCCGTGTACTCATCTTTCGTAGAAGAACACTTGAAAACTTATGAATATGAAACCTCGACTTTTTTCAATGGACTGACGGAAAAGGCAAGAATGCCTAGACCCGGAAGTGGAGAACAAGTTCAATGAACTGATGTTGGGTAAATATTTAAATTGTAATTTATGTTTATTTTTAAAGAGATTATCTTCGACCGTGTGAGAGGAAATACACAATTAGTATACAAATGGAAAATTAATAGGTTCCAGAGAGTTTAAAAACTAAGCCGTCATTGTTGATTTTGTATTTATTTATGTAGCTTATTTTACGACGCTTTATCAACATCTTAGGTTATTTAGCGTCTGGATGAGATGAAGGTGATAATGCCGGTGAAATGAGTCCGGGGTCCAGCACCGAAAGTTACCCAGCATTTGCTCGTATTGGGTTGAGGTAAAACCCCGGAAAAAACCTCAACCAGGTAACTTGCCCCGACGGGAATCGAACCCGGGCCACCTGATTTCGCGGCCAGACGCGCTGACCGTAACTCCACAGGTGTGGACGTCATTGTTGATGTTGATGCTGATAATAATGATGATGATGATGATTGTGAAATGAAGAATTTATAGAATAACGTGTGATATCATTAAAGTCAACAGCAGATGAATAGAAATATTTCTTCTACTTCTTTCTTTAGTCTACAACTGCACGTAGGTGTCTGCTATTGTTGATCTGAAAGTGGAAGTGAAGGACTTCTGAGTTACACCCACATATTCATGGAGTTATGATTTCCGTAATGGTTTTCAAAATGAAAGATGTGGGCAGAATGTCGTAGTCATTGCTATAGATGTATAAAAAGTTTATTTTAATTAAGTTCAAAGACACGAAGCAGGATAAACAGTATAATTGCGGAAAGCACACATACTCATTACACAGCATGCATTTTTGAGAAATTTGCTCTCACTTATATTCATATCATATAGGTACTTATTTCGAAGTTATTTGTTCTTTTATAAGATTTAAATGTTACAGTGTTAAGACTAAATTTTCATTGGGAATATTTTGTATAGGACCTGTGTTCCAAACGAATGTAAGGCAATTTATCCCGGACAGTTTGTACCGCGACAAGTTTCCTCAAACAATGTGTCACAAAGCGAATTGGTACAGTTACAAAATCCGTCCCGGTAGATTCGTCCCATCAAAATTCGTCCTAGATTTGTACCAAATAAGTTCCAATTTTGGAGAAACATTTCATATCACAAATTTTAAGGGCTTCTACGTTAGTTCGCTGATCATCCACCGGAAGCCCGCGCTAAGAATGTCCATGAATACGGCCCTTAGTGTCTTACTATTGAGAAATGACTTACACAATATTACACCCATCTTCCCAGTATAAACTCTATTCACTTATTTTGAATAGAACAGTTCTTCACGAGTATGATACACAATATCATATAGGCCTACGGTTCTACGGAAATATTTTCAATGAAAATTTTTGAAGTGACTATTTTTTTTATTAAAGCATAATAATGAGTTCCAGTGTTTGACATACATGAATATTAATTTTTCTGTTTATTATTTTGTGGAAAAATATTTGAATTGCCTGAATGTGTGAAGTTTCTACAATTCATGGCTAGTAATAATCATTTCATTTCTTTAAAACAATTCTTAAGTGAAGAAGACGGAGAAGGGCAATTTTTTTATCGTATAAAGAACTTTAAATGTATACCTAGTTAAGCCAAGAAATTGAAAACGTACATAAACATACATACGTACTAATTTACTAATGGCTTTTAGAGAACCCGGAGGTTCATGGCCGTCCTCACATAAGCCCAAGATTAATCCAGTCCCTACCATCATAATAATTTTATGTATATATTAAAATTACTTTCTGATTAGAGAGAGAGAGAGAGAGAGAGAGAGAGAGAACAGGTGAAAGACTGCAAGAATTAAATTAGGTTAAATTATCTAAGAATAAGGAGAAAATTTCGGACTATATATGTAGGTCTACATGATAATTGATAACTTCTTTTTAATTAATTCATCTGTAGAGATTGCAGTGAAATAGTGTCCCGAAATGTCTTAATTATAACTGTAACATTAAAACGAACTATTATTTATTTTCGTTGCATTATCATTACCTTAGCATCTTTTCATCTCTGAATACCATCTGCAGTTTGAAAGATACGTTAAATGTTGTCATTACTACAAATAAACACATCAAGAGAAGAAAACGAATAGGCTTATCCGGTCATTCTACATTTTATAGACGCGATAATTTAAGCTATATGAATAAATTTGAAGCTGAGGTATCTAGATCAAGTGATTGATAACCTATTGAAATTTTTTAAATAAAGGATAATGTTCTTTTCGTAATAATTTTCAATATATCTTATGAGATGCAAATCTATTGGGATGAACGGGCGTAGAGTAATGCTAGCCATATTCCATGTCTTGTGGAGCAAGAAAGCTCCATGTCCCTGGTTAACGTAAGTGTTCGTGCTGGGATGAGAGAAACTGTATTTAAAATTCATTTTGTCAAAATCCCACTTCTAAATTATAGTTATAAATAGCCTATTATTCAATATATTTGAGAAACGCTAATATCTGAGGCTCTAAAAGTTTGTGAAATAAAATAAATAAGTTTATTCATAGAGTCAGCTAGGGCCGTATTCCTAGACATTTTTAGCGCGGGCTTCCGGTGGATGATCAGCGTTTTTCGTATTCATAAACCAGTGTTAGCGATAGGATATGATTTGAATTCTGTACAAGTAACCAGTGGATAACCGGGGCTAGCTTAGTACGCTCGTAGCGCGTGCTACGAAATGTCTATGAATAGCACCCTAGTGTTTGGATGCGATTTTGGAGAGTGAAGTAAGTGAAAACAAGATCATTTTGCGCATCTACGCTGTATGAGTGCTTAACGGCATGCGCAGAACACAGAACTCTCGCCTCGTGTTCATCTCTCCGTGGCATCGATTTGCAGGAGTTCTGTCTGGCATACATGCGAATTGCGAACATTTCATTCAAAAGTTGAGTCGCAGGATTATTTTTTATACGAGATCTGGGTTAGTTCCCTGAGGAACACTCTTATTTTATTATTCCACAGTTCCTCTTGACAAAGGCAGCGGGAGCATTTTAAAATACGCAAAGACATATTTCTTCGAAGTTGTTTTATGTTTTGCAATTAATAATCATCTCATTATTTTACCAATAATACAAACCAAGCAGTAACTCATTCATTCATTTATACTTTCGTTCTTTCGTTCATTCATTCGTTCATTAATTCATATATTCATTCGTTTATTCGTTCGTTACAGTACAATTGTTCATACATTTCTTCATACAATACCTACATTCTTTCGCATATTTATTTATTTATTTATTCGTTCCTTCTTTTGTTCACTCACTCACTCACTCACTCACTCACTCACTCACTCACCACTCACTCACTCACTCACTCACTCACTCACTCACTCACTCACTCACCAACCAGCCAACCGACTCATTCATTCATTCATTCATTCATTCATTCATTCATTCGATTACTCATTCGTTCGTTTATTCGTTCATTCCTTCGCACTTCGTTCATTCGCCCATTCATTCATACATTCATTTGTACATTCGTTCGTTAATTTATTCACTTATTTATTCGTTCATTCATTCATTCGTTCGATGATTTGTTCGTTTGTTTGATCGTTCAATCATTCATTCTTGCATTTATTCGCATTCATTTATTCGTTCATTGTTCGTTCATTTACTCATCCCTACATCCATTCCCTTGTTCGCTCTTTCGTTCGTTCATTTATTCGTTAATTAATTCATTCATTTCTTTGTTCGTACGTTTATGCGTTCAATCATTCTTTTTCGTCCGTTCTTTAATTCATTTCTTCGTATATTCGTTTATTCATTAATTCATTTTTCCATATTTATTCGTTTGTTCGTTCATTCGTTCATCCCTTAGTGTATTCATTCGTTTGTTCGTTTGTAATTCCTTCGTACATTTGTTCATTAATTCATTTGTTCGTTCATTAATTCCTTCGTACATTCGTTCATTCATTTATTCGTTCGTTTATTCTTTCTTACGTTCATCAGTTCATTTAATCACTCGTTTGTTTGTTCATTCGTTCATCCCTTAGTATATTCATTCGTTTCTTTGTTCGTAATTCCTTCGTACATCTGTTTATTAATTAATTTCTTCCTTCATTAATTCCTTCGTACATTCGTTCTTTAATTTATTCGCTCGTTTATTCTTTCTTACATTCGTCAGTTTACTCATTCGTTTATTCCTTCGTACATTCTTTCGCTCATTCATTCATTTGTTCATTCTCTCAATCATTCGTTAATCCATTCACACAGCACACAAAAAGCCAGTCAGTCAGCCAGGCAGTATGTCATTCAGTCGGTCGGTTAATCAGTAATCCAGAAATGTAATAGTCGGTCGGTCGGTCGGTCGGTCGGTCGGTCGGTCGGTCGGTCGGTCAGTCAGTCAGTCAGTCAGCAGTTTCTTACCAAAGAGTGCTATAGTTCGCGCGGAAACATCCATTCCTCTATTAACGCCGTGTCATCGTCTCTGAATAATGAGCTTACTTATAGACCTGCTACCTGAAAAGGGGATTTATAAATTTAGACGGTATTACCATAACATCCCGAAGAATTCCAACGAAATTCGCGATGAGCAAAACAGAGTTAGAAACGATACTTATTCAGATTATTTCCTTTTCTCTATCGTGTATCATAATTTCATTCTTTTCGCCATCATTTACTATTACCGTCATTTGTGAATAACAAAATAACTAATTCTTAATTTATTTACTCCGGAAAACCGCAACTGTTCTTAAACTTTCCAATTTAGCGCACATTAAATTAGTAAGTTATGTATGTCTTTTTTTTCAACGAAGTCTCATAAGTTCATGAGATAATATTGTTATCCCAAATCTTCTTCTTTTTCTTCTTCTTTTAATTAGGCTGGAAACCATATTTTTCAACTAAAAAGAAAAATATATCTACTCTAGGGTCATATACTGTAGTATTTTGTAATTTGTTTTATAACCAACAGAACATACTGTATATCCTCTTCTAAATCCTTGCCGTCCATCCCATAATTCAAATATGATATTAAGTTTATTGACAATTATTTTGTTAATAATTTATTCTAACGTAACATCTAATAAGCTTATGCGTATGCCTATAATTTTCAGGTTTCTTAACACCATATTTTTTTAAATAATCCAAGCCTAAAAAGCTTGTATTTGATTAACGTTTTTCGAGGATGGTGACAAGTTTTCGTCGTGGGACCCGAAGTTAATTACTTTTAAAATCACTTCATTTATTATTTTTACAACTCAACATTTTTCCAAGGAAAGTGAAAACGTCTACACTTTTTTAACATAGATATTTGCAATTCTTGCGTGACAACTCCGACACTTCTTAAAATGTCACATAAGCTTATGTTATCTGTCGTTTCCTAAAAACTCAAGTTTTGTCTCACAAGAGACTGTACTGACTAGTACCGTCAGTCATAAGTTTATTTTTGTGTTTTATTGCTTAATGCTCTTTGAAGACAATAAAATTCCATGTTTCTAAGGTGAACTCTGAAGTAAAAAAATGAACGTATTTAATAGATTTACCGATTGACTAAATAAAAGAATAAACAATAAACGAGTACAGTAAATTAATTGGTTACTTAAAACTCTGTTCGGCTGAAAGCATATAACCAGACAAATCTCGGGCATTCTCTGGCGGCATACTTCTTTCTCGAAAAAATCGAATTCGTTCTATTGTTTATTCCGTTAATAACTTGTTTCACAATGTATATAATTCTTGTAAATTGTAAATGTTGTCTGTCAATTTTAAACTATGTTTCAAAATCTAAGTTGAATTTTACGAGTACTAAGGAAGTGAAATCTTTATAAATTACATTTTTCATACCTTAAAAGTGCTTTATTTCAAAATGAAGAATTAATTTTACAAATGTGTAAATGTTACTTCTAAAGCTAGCGCATTTTCTGCAAATGTCCTTAGGTGTGTAAAGTTTAACAGTGTAACAAATCATTGGATAAAATAAATAAATAAATAAATAAATAAATAAATAAATAAATAAATAAATAAATAAATAAATAAATAAATAAATAAATAAATAAATAAATAAATAAATAAATAAATAAATAGGCAGGAAGGCAGGCAGGCAGGCAGGCAGGCAGAGGAAGGCAGGCAGGCAGGAAGGGAGGCAGGCAGAAAGGTAGGCAGGCAGGCAGGCAGGCAGAGGCAGGCAGGAAGGGAGGCAGGCAGGAAGGCAGGCAGAAAGGTAGGGAGGCAGGCAGAGGCAGGCAGAAAGGCAGGCAGGCAGAGGCAGGCAGGCAGGCAGGCAGAGGCAGGCAGAGGTAGGCAGGCAGATAGATAGATAAATAAATAAGTAAATATTCTTTATCTTAATGTACAGGCTTATTTAACATACAATAAATTTACGATACGTCCTCCCAGCTTCACTTTCCCTCGAAGGAAGCCATGCTAAGGGTTATCGTTGTTAAAAATCCATCACTCTTGGCTGGGTTTGAACCGCAAACCTTGAAGTAACCACTTAACAATCCAGGGCGATGTATGTACTCGTATCTATTCCTAATCAATCAGTGTTCTAAACTTCAGTACTTATCTCCATGAATGTGCTTGTCTCGCTGAGTGAGATAGGTATGACAAGCACGTTAGGCGCTCTTTTTATTTTTGCAAAGAGAATGCCCAGAAAGGACCTGAAAGACATTGAATTTGTGAAATGTGGACTGCGCGGAGCTGATTCATGACGTGATGGTTTTGTAACTGGCATCAACCTTCGGGATCTCTAAAAGGGATTCTTGAAAAAATGCCGACTGTTCAGAGAAGTAAATGCAGTTCTATCCGGTTTTCGAACATTAAAATGTCATTGAATTGGTCTCCGACATTTCAGTGATGTGGATTTCATTTATAAGCATGCTTTGTACCGAAACAAAATTGAAGCGACAAAATAAGGTCAGTATATTTAGGTTAATAGGTAGATACACATAAGAAAATACCATTAGTGGGAAATGGAATTTATATGCCATACTTCAGATTTTAGTTTATTTCCTTTTTTAACTTTGTCATTATAGAAAATATTGTAATACTGCAAAATGTCTATTGAGATATTTTCCTCAAAAGATGCGTTCTTAGAATTTCTGATAACGAAGTGGTTTTGGACATGCGGATTGCCTGTCTATGTGATGATGATAATGAGAGGGGAATTATGGAGTGTATTGTTGGAATGACAAGAGAAAAAAAAATCACGAGAGAAATATCCACAAACATTCGTTTGTCCGCTACAAACAAAATTTTGTTATCGTCGGCAGTTGAACTGAGATCCGAAATCGTTTCAAGTTAGCACTCTGCTATCTGAGCTACCAAGGCGGCGATTAAAGAATTAAAATCCATGTTTAAAATTTCTGGTTAAGCACTGTAAAGATATATTCCCCTCTTGAACGAACTGAACTTTATGTAGAGATTAAACTATTATCGTAGTAGCCTATATTCTAATTATTATTATTATTATTATTATTATTATTATTATTATTATTATTATTATTTAGTAGCAGATTTATTTATACCGGCAGAGTTAAGGCCATACCCAGTATTAGAACAATAGCAGTACAATAGCACAAATACAGGAACAATATACAATAATAATAATAATAATAATAATAATAATAATAATAATAATAATAATAATAATAATAATAATAATACTAATAATAATAATAATAATAATAATAATAATAATAATAATAACAAGAAATTGAAAATAAGTTTAGTTACATGTAATTCTAAAAATCAAACAAATTATAGTAATGTGAATCGAATTGTTAAAATAATAAAGACGATTTATATGTTAAAAATTAAAAAAAAAAAAATGTAGTTATTACTGTTATACGTAAGACTACTGTTTTCAATTAGAATCTGGCTTGACAGAAGAGAAGGCCTGCTGGCCTCAGTTCTGGAAGATTAAGCAAATAAAATGAATACAGTAAATAAATAAATATAAATAAATAAGTAAATAAATAAATAAAGAAGTAAATAAATAATTACATTGTTATTATTATTATTATTATTATTATTATTATTATTATTATTATTATTATTATTATACAGCGTTCGATTTTTGTTGTGCTAATAAACTGCCTTAAATTGAGATAATAACTCAATAGCATCCATGAAAACGTTATTAAAGAAATAAAGAAACAAATTAAGACACTTAAAAACCCGAGCAAGTGATAAAAGTTTTAGAAATGAAAGTAACTGGAAAATGAAATTGTAGCAAATTAAGAACTAGAACATCAGGCAGCAATGAGACAATCTAGATGACGTAGAATTGAAAGTTAATATTTCAAGAACGACACTCAACAAAATTAAAATAACAAAAGGAGCGTCTCCGAAAGGAAAATACAGTTTTGAAGGTCTTCATAAAGTTAGAGACTTCTTCTACAAACATGTTGCTAATAGACTACATCAACGAGTAAAAGAAAAGTTTAATTTACTTTCTTTGTTATTTTAACCATAATTGCGGAATAAAAAAATCTCGTACATCAAACGGAACACCAACAAAAATTGATCTCCAACCTTTACAGTCGTCAAACTCGAAACCTGCATATTGAGATTCCAAGCACTGTACAGCTACTTGGATTGGAATAACCATGGGTTTACATTCAAAACAATTCACAGAAGAGCGGAGAGACACAAAGATTAAACCTTCCGCTGTATGTTAAAGCCAATCGGATGTCGGTATTGAGAAAGGCTAATCTATTCAGCTTCCATTAAGTTGAATTTGTTGGTGCCGGCCTATAGAAGAAACTCTTTTAAGACTGAACAAGACAGCAGACACGGGCAAAAGTAAATGATGGCGCAAATAGCCGCTACTGCCGCTGCCGTCGCAAACAAGTAACGATCGGGCGGCGAGCTTCTAGTAATGATCCAACCGGTTTGCGATCGTCGTCTATTCTTTGTTTCCTCTTTTACCATCTTTGATCGTGTAGTCTGACCTATGATTGAGTCGCGAGGTCCAAGACTTTCTTTTTTATGTTGCCCTTGGCCTGAATTTGTTGACATTCTTACTAAGTTTAGAACAAATGACTCAGTTTTGGAGTCTATAAAAACTCTTTCAGCAAATTGTTTCAGTTTACGAATTTATTCCAGACAGTCGATAAATTTTACGCTTCGTCGTGACCTCTGCAGACAGTTATAACGCACTTGTAGGCCATGGATAAGGCTCAATTCAATTTTTGTAAATCTATGGTTCACAAACAACAAGAATAAAGAATTAAGCCTGGACTATGTATGTAGAAAAGGGTGTTTTCGATGGATGTGGCAAGTCGTCATAGTGTTGTAAGGAGAAAGACTGGAAAAGAGATGTATGATACCTTGCTTACAGTTGGAATAACAAGTAGACCGCTTAGCTTTAGAACAAAAGAGAACATCGCAGGGTACAAACTATTAAGTGAGAAATGAAACCAAAATATTAGAGAGGGGTTGGAAACACGCTTACAGTTAATCAAGGATTATTTACGAAATGCGGAAACAGGTGAATATATTTTAATAGCTTATTATTTTGACGACACTGTATCAATTGCTGATGGAAATGGTGATAGCTGGATGTTATTTGGCGAGATGAGACCGAGGATTCGCCATGTGATTACCTGACACTCGCCTTACAATTAGGGAAAATCTCAGAGAAAATCAAAACAAGTAATCTGCCCAAGTGGGTAATCTAACCCAAGCCTGAGAGCAGTTCCGTATAAGCAAGCAAATGCGCTACCACCCGAGCTACGCTTGTGATAGGCTACATACAACGAATAAATATTACAAACTGCCGTACAAAAGACAGGAGTAGTATTTGATTAGGAATGAATAATCGCATGTGAACTTGCTTATAGGTGCTTATGATAAAGCAGTCTTTACAAGAAAAGAATAACAACTGTGGAGGTTGTGTTATAGGTGTTAGTAGTTGTGTTAATGTCTTTTATTTTTAGTGGGCTATTTTACAACAGGTTATTTAGCGTCTGAATGAAACGAAGGTGATAATGCTGGTGAAATGGTCCGAGATCCAGCACCGATAGTGAAATTGGTAATAACAAGACATAATTTTGGCGAAAAGATTTCGCTATAATTGACATTATAACTGAGAAAACCCCTTCTTCTTCTTCTTCTTCTTCTTCTTCTTCTTCTTCTTCTTCTTCTTCTTCTTCTTCTTCTTCTTCTTCTTCTTCTTCTTCTTCTTCCATAACATGGATTAGACATTAAGGTCTGTTCTGTTTTATTTTCACTCACATTGTTTAGTTCCATTTCTTCACAGCTGGGGAGTAACGGTTAGCGCGTCTGGCCGCGAAACCAGGTGACCTGGTTGAAGTTTTTTCCGGGGTTTTCCCTCAACCCAATTTGAGCAAATGCTGGGTAACTTTCGATGCTGGACCCCGGACTCATTTCACCGGCATTATCACCTTCACCTCATTCAGACGCTAAATAATCTAAGATGTTGATATAGCGTCGTAAAATAACCTACTTAAATAAAAAAAATCCATTTCTTGCTTTCAAGTTTGATATTTATTTACTATTGCTGGCGCTCTTTCTCTGTTCAGTCTATTTAGATGTTCTTTCCAATTTCATTATATTCTTCCATTTTATCGATCATACTGCAAATACTGAGTTCCTCGCGAACTGTTTCATTTCTAATCTGATCTTTCCTTTTAACTTCATGCAGAAATCTTATTTCTGCCGCCTGCAGTTTACTCTTGTCTTTTTCTCTCATTATCCATGATTCGCTTCCATAAATCAATACTGGCATAGTCATTAACTTAGATAACTTAATTTTTGTTTCCTTTCTCGTTTTGTTTTGCAGTGTTTAATTTATTCTTCCACATATAAACTGATGGGGATCTTAAAGAAAATTGGTGTGGATTGGAAAGAGAGGAGGCTGTTCAGTAACTTTTATATGAAACAACGAGTCAAAGTCAAGATAGGAGAAGAAATGTCAGAAGGAAGCGAAATAGAGAGGAGTACGTCAAGGATGCCCTTTATTATCTACCCTGTTCAACATCTACTTGGAGTATTTAGTGAAGAACTGTTTTCAGAACATGGGAGGAGTGACAGTACAAGAAAGAACAAAGTGCTTAAGATTTGGTGGTGATATGGCGTTATGAGATGTTAAATTTTGAAAATCATTGCTATAGACGTAAACAAATGTTCTGTTCAGATTTTACGTAATCACTTGTACACTTAAATTTCTTTATATTCTATCTGATTACTAATAATTATTGAATAAAAGTACTTTCCCAAGGGTAGCTTCCATTTGAAAATAATAATCATAAATACTGATAACACAAATGTTTATTTTTATTTGTTTAGTATGCTGTCTTTTGACAACCCTTACTGAAGGGCAGCTACCCTTGTGGGATGAAGTCAAGGATAAGTATGGAATGAAGATAAATGCAAACAAGACGAAGGCCATGGTCATCGGAAGAAAAATAAAGAAGGTAAACTTGCGAATTCTAAATGAGGCAGTAGAGCAAGTGGACATATTCAAATACTTCGAGTGTACTACAATCAGTAACATGAGCTGCAGCCAGGAAGTCAAAAGAAGGATAACAATGGCCAAGGAAGCTTTTAATAGAAAAAAGGGGCATATTCTGCGGACCTCTGGAAAAAGAACTAAGGAAGAGACTGGTGAAGTGTTTGTATGGATTGTGGCATTGTATGAAGAAGAAGCATAGACATTATGACGAAGTGAAGAGAAGCGACTAGTAACACTTGCAATGTGGATATGGAGAAGAATGGAGCATGTGAAATGAACATACAGAATAAGAAATGAAGCTGTGTTGGAAAGAGTGGGTGAAGAAAGAATGATGCTGGAACTGATCAAGAAGAGAAAAAGGAATGGTTGGGTCACTAGCTAAGAAGAAATTGCCTAATGAAGGATGCACTGGAAGGAATGTGAACGGGAAAAGAGTTCGAGCCAGAAGAATATATCAGATGATAGACGATATTAAGATATATGGATCATATGCGGAGACTAAGACGAAGACAGAAAATAGGAAAGACTTCAGTATTCTGTGTTTACAGTGAAAAACCTGCCCTTTAGCAGAACACTATCAATGGATGATATTATTATTGTTTTAATTGGTTACTGAACAACGTTGTAGTCCACACATGTGGAGTAACGGTCAGCGCGTCTGGCTGCGAAACCAGGTGGCCCGGGTTCGAATCACGGTCGGGACAAGTTACCTGGTTGAGGATTTTTCCGGGGTTTTCCCTCAACCCAATACGAGCAAATGCTGGGTAACTTTCGGTGCTGGACCCCGGACTCATTTCACCGGCATTATCACCTTCATTTCATTCAGACGCTAAATAACCTAGATGTTGATACAGCGTCGTAAAATAACCCAATAAAAAACAACGTTGTATCAACTACTAGGTTGAATAATTTCGAAGGAAAAATTGTTCCGGGACTGGGTTCGATACCCGGCCCCGGAACAATTTTTCCCTCGAAATTATTCAAATTAACTTTACAGGGAGTTATTCCTGAAAGCTTAATTTGCACAACTACTAGGTTCTTTAGCGTCGATAGCGAGATGGTATTTAGCGAAATGAGGCGTAGAATTCGCCTACCTGATATTCGCCTGACGTTTGGGGAAAATCTTAGAAAGAATCCAACCAGGGAATCAGCTCAAGAGGTCACATATTAATTGAAAGTTATTTATATTCATTTTATGTCTTTGTCTCTATCGTAACTTACATTACCACCGAAATAGTCAAAGTCAAAAGCAAGAAAAGTCTAAGAGAATAATCTAACAACGCAAGCTGGATTCGAACCCACACCTGAGCGCAGCTTAAGAACGAACCTTGGTTGCTATTCCACCGGTGGCCCATAGCGTACGGGTGGTATTGATGGTAGTGTTAGTGTTGGTGATAACAGTGGCCAGGAATCACTTCTTTTGGGAGTGTTTGTATACAGGGATTTGCTTGATCTTGCACAAGTCTGTCTTGTGCAACATACGTTCGCCTAATATGGAGACCGCAGTGGGAAGTTAGTTCTTCCAAAGTGGCAGCCTTAAGAGGAATGGACAGATGCCTGCCTGCAGATGGACAGCTCTCACGAGCAACACGCGTTGGATCCCATTGTGTGTACACAGGTAAACAAATTTCAGTTCATTTGTGATGACGTTCTCGAGTATTTAACTAGTATTGTTCAACGAGGCAATCATATCGTGTGGAGAGCCGAAACAATGCAACAGCAGAGAAGTGTAACCTTTCATTTTATAGATTGTTTTTGTCGAGTAGTTTCTATATTTTCATTTTTTTTTTATTTTGCTCCAAATTGATTTTAGTTAGTACATTTCAAAACTGAATTCTTGCTTTAAAATCAACATTTATTTATTTATTATTTTGCTAATAATTGTAACATAAAATATAATATAAACAGAAAAACTTTAGGCTCACCACTGAAAGAGTAGAACTCGTGCTCAGGGGCGGATTCCTGAATTTAAATTAAGAAGTACATAATACAATTTGTCTTATGTCTACTACGCAATAGGAATATATAAATTTAAATTTACAATTTTTTCAATTTTTATAACATCCATACATAACTTATTAAATTTAATATGAGAACTGTTAGAATTCACAAGATTTGGATATTTAAATATAAATTTGTTATATATTCTTGGGCCTAAATTACAGAGGTGTGAAAATTATTAGAATAATCTTAATTTTAAAGGTTTTTTTAATAGTTCCTTCACAAATATTAATTGAATTGATGAATATTGGTATATATTACTATACTGATGTAGGATATATTTACTACTAACAATGCCGGAAAGCATTGTTGTACATTGTATTTTTCTTATTTTACAATTATGGGAATTCAGAAATTATTATATTATGTTGGCGGAATTGGAAACATAAAAAATTATATGCACAAAACAGATGTATACGTTCATTTGAACCTTCACAACAATGTAAACGCAAAGAACAATTTGTTTAAAGCATTTCTTAATTAATTTTTTATGTTTCCAATTCCGCCAACATAATATAATAATTTCTGAATTCCCATAACAATTGTAAAATAAGAAAAATACCAATGTACAACAATGCTTTCCGGCATTGTTAGTAGTAAATATATCCTACATCAGTATAGTAATATTATACACCAATATTCATCAATTCAATGAATATTTGTGAAGGAACTATTAAAAAACCTTTAAAATTAAGATTATTCTAATAATTTTCACACCTCTGTACTATTATGATTAAATACTGCAGCAGTGTTGCATTTTGGTTCAAACAATCTTAAAGAATTCATACCTTTTGTTTCATAACTATGAGAATACAATTCAAAATTATTTCGATTTTTATGTATGAATTTTATTAATACAATATAATAAATTTGTCTTATTTTAAGGACATTAAAGTCTGAAAACAATTTTTGAGATAAAAATTAATAGGTTTATGAAGACATCTGTCGATTCAGTGCTCCTTTGCAGCCCTAGAACTTCTGTAGCTTCCTCGGATTGATACCAACTGTATGCAAATCACGATACTACATCTCTTTGCATCCTATATATACTTGAATATTGCATTACGGTAGATATCGTGATTCACTATTTGGTGTCATCCATCGATTCAGCTGCACATAACCAGATCCAACGAGTCCGCTACGAAAGCCCCTCCGTCCCCTTGAGATCTTAGCAGCTTCCTCAGATAGACATCTGAATGCAAATCACTGTACTATATCTGTTGTATCCTCGACCAACATGAAACTATTGAAAGATGATAAAGTTAAATGTAATGAAGGCGAAATAAGTCCAAGTTCAACGCCAAAAATTAACCAGCAATTCTGCTTCAATTGGTTGAGGGGGAAAATCTCAGAAAAAACCCAGCCAGGTAACTTGTCCTAATCAGGATTTTTACCCAGACCCGCTCGTTTCGCGGTCTGACATGTTAACCGTTACTCCACGGCCGTGGACATAATAGTGTTAAATTTAATCCTAATTTATCGTTTCTTTTCGCATGAACATTTAAAAAGATTACTACACATTGAGAGATTACAAACTCATTTCTTAATTGATAATGTGCATCTATGGATCAGTAAAGAACATACAAATGAAATCTTGAAGGAAAGAAGAAATAAGTTATTACAGAGATTGAATATGAGGTTGAGATAAGAATAACCAATAAATTATTATGTAATTTATAGAAAAGATACTAATTTTTCTTTCAACTTTTTGTAATAATTTTATTCACGACAGTGTTTCCGATTACAAAAATCTAGAATTAGTATCCATTTGCAGATAGGATGGCAACTCTCGCTCTGTATTTCGTATATGGGGAGAATCTTCCAATTGTGTTGCGGCGGAGCAAGTTAAACTCGCATGTTAAACTGGCAGCCAGTGGGTTCACTCGGACGTAGCGTTTCGTAATGACAGTGCACTGGAATTGAATTCCACGGGCACTGGACATATATCGAGAGCGCGGCTACGCTTTGTCATTACGTCGCTTTATTTGGTTTTTGCTTACTAATTGCTACTGTCAGTATACACACACTAGCAAACTATTTAGTCTCTTACAACGCAATTGTCAAGTAACAACCATAGACTTTTGAGCAGCAAATCGACAGAAATAACAATTCACTGCATTACCATCAACTGTGAGCAAAAAGTAATTAGAATAAATATTAGATTGATCCAGATACAGTTCAGTCAAATGGTGGTTTCTCATCAAAGTGGACGACCTTTCGATTCTTGGAAGATCCTACGAGTCTTGTAGTGAATAGGACGGCGTGTATGTGTGTATGTATGTATTTATTCACACTACAAATGGATATATACCCGGCGGCAGTGGTAACTAATTACACTCAATAATGACAATAATAAACACAATTAATAAAATACAATTAATAATAATAATAATAATAATAATAATAATAATAATAATAATAATAATAATAATAATAATAATAACAACAGGGAGCATTCTAAATTAAATGAAGCACAATCACTTAAAATAACATTTAAAGTAAATATAATTTGTATCTTAACCCTAAGTTCGAACTAAAACCCACGAGTATTAAATGTTCATACCTGCACAAGTACCTTTCAGCACTACACTCATTTCGCTGACAATTCACTCACTGCACTTGAACTACGACATATTTCACTCCCTCTACTCTGATTTCACTAACACTTCAAAAACATTTCACTGTTCAAATACTTTGTACTGCCACTATAAACTATGAAACTTCACTTACAGAAACACACTTCACTTACACAACACACTTCACTGACACAACACATTTCTTCACTGATATAACACTTCAAATAACAAAATATCAATTACACCCTTTAAATATGTGTATAATATACTGCCGTGTATTAGTAAAGTCCTTAAGCCTATTTTTAAATACATTTTTGGTTATTGGTAAAGCCTTTAGCAAGTCTGCATGTAAAGCATTCCAGTCCCTGATAGTACGATTGAGAAAAGAATACTTTCGAGTGTCCGTCCTCTGTCTTCTTTTCCTCAATTTATATGAGTGGTCGTTCCTTGAAGAGTAATTTGACGCTGCAACCTATTTTTTATTTCTCTCCAAGCAGCCTCACCTCTGTATGTTTTGAACATTGCGCATAATCGAATTCGCTTTCTCCTGTCCGTGAGTGTGTCCCATTTTAATGGTGAATTATTATGACAACGCTTGAGAGCCCGTTTTTAATAGTTTCCAGTGTCTTAATATGTTCTAATATGTAAGGATCCCAACATGCAGCACCAAAACTTTTCCAAGTGCACTGTGTCCCGCTTAAAACAATAACAAAATAAATGGTTATAATTTCAAATATAATTATATGGCAAAGAGAAATATATCTAGTCAGGTTTGCAAACTGTAGCTACGTAGGGAGGACAACTGCGCAGATGAAAAAAGAGGGGCATGAAAGCTAAAAATGAGGAACAATGAATAATTACGAGAAACACATTTATTTATCTTTCTTGTTGCATTAACACGCTTTTTTATTTAAACTTATACATAGGCCTACCTTGAATTATTGTTACGAATGTTTTTCTTTAAGAAATTCTACTTTTCATACTACTAGCATAGGACATAAAGTCCTGTTACGAACTCAACAAGTGGGATCTAATATCCTACTGAAATCATTTTCCCTTACGCTAATATCGATAGAATCATGTTGATATTCAGCAGTCGGACTAGAAATTTCTTGTTGAAAGGAAAATCTTGTGCTACGAATGGATGAGAATTGAATTGTCCAATACGTCCATGAAATTGAGACTACAATCTTCGCTAGAAACATATATATTTCTGGGAAAAGAGAAAAAAGAACTGTATTGTTATCTATATTTCGTCGATATGTAATATTAGAATATACTGTATGAAGGAGGAATTTCTGTCACGTACTACTCACCCGCTTTGAGGAAATGAGGAAACAAAGTCCACACATACAGAGCAGGAGGAGCTAGGTGCCGTGGGCTGGCATAATAATGGCAAGGGTGTCGATGTATTTCACGAAGCGTGATTGTTTCTAGGAACCTGTACAGGTAGGAGGAGGCTTAGAAAACAACAAACGCACATGCAAACGCCTACCTAGTTGTAACGAAGTTCTTGCAGCAAGAATGCAGACGAACCAGTCGCTTGCAGAGCAAGGTCACCTTACCGACAATCTATCGAGACAGAAGACTATCCACCCTCAACCGTCTGACTGTCTCTTTATGTGCGTAACTAAATACACATTCATAGGCTTGCACGCATACATACATACGTACATACACACACGAACTATATGGGTAAGTATATACATATTTTCTACGAATACTCTTTCTTTGCCAAGAAAGAGAGTCAGCATATAAGTTATATATTTTTAAATTATGCGTCTGAAGCTATCGTCCCTAGACAGCAATGTTATCGATTTGCAAACAAGCGAAACATAGAAGCAGCAGTTGCAAGATGGCGGACCTTTGTACGAGTATACCTTGAGCACTGATGCACGCTTTGCCCCGAGCTGGTAGTGATGCATCCAACATTCATCACCTGTAACTATCCGGATTAGCATATCGTCCCCTTCATCATGTCTGCTCGGATCAATTCGCCAACCTTTTCGTCATTTTCCTCCGTGGCAATCTGGACTAGCCGATCGACTCGGTATTCGATATTTGACCACCCTTCAGAGAGCTTCTGCACCCAATTGTAACAAATTTACGTGACTGGCAATGTTTACCATACACCCGGATAATACTGCCACCTAGCGGTGATAAGCCCTCAATGAAAAATGTAGGTCTCTACATATTTTTGTAATTTACTGTCCCACCTGTGTATTTTAATTTTATAGTTGATCCAGTATCGTAATATCATTCACAGTTTGAGAATGACTATGCTTAGATATATCAATTTATTTTTAGGGTGATAATAAATGGATTCATGATGAAACTAAAGTAGGGGAAGCGGCCTTGGTAACTCAATCGACAAAACACTTGCTCAAGATTATTGCATCCACCGCTGTGAAGTAACAGTTAGCGCGTCTGACCGTGAAACTAGCGGTTCAAATCCAGCGTGGGACAAGTTACCTGGTCCAGGTTTTTTTTTTCGGGGTTTCCCCACAATCCATTAAAGCTAAGTGTTCACTACATCGTATCGCACTCATCGGACGAATCGCACGGATCGGAAAAATACAATCTTTGCTTTAATTGTTATGTAATCGCATTCACTTCATCGTATCGCACGCATCAACTATCGGTAAATCCGTCCACGTCTCTCGGATGAGCAACTTTTCCGATGCGTGCGATCATGCCTTCACTAATAAATCAATTTTAATTGCTCAAATGTTACTATTATGTTGTGCCATGTTCAGTGTCGCGCCAAAATAGCAGATTGAAAACTTATTTCGCTTGTAGAAAACTGCGACTAATTATATATTTTGAGACATTCCCATTACAGTAATCAAGTCTTTTCTTACATAAATATTATGCAACCACTAACTTATCTCTTTTAATATGCAAACCAAGAAATTTGGTTGTTGATGTTTCTAGTAGAGGTATATTGTTAATAGTTGTGTCTAATGTTTCAGAAATTAAATTTGAAGTGGTTTTAAATTGAATTATGTCGGTTTTATTAATGTTTAATGCTAGTTTATTGCTTGTAAATCAGTCACAAATTTTAAGAAATGTTTCTGTGTTATATATTTTGAATGTGGCAAAGTTGTTGTCTGTAATTATGATATTTGTGACATCTCCAAATAGTATAGGATAATCTGTTCCTTTTATTACCGAGCCACCAACGTTTTCTAGTGAATTATTTCATGTTCTTATGTACGGCTATTGATTTTTAATTAATTTTTTCTTCCTCCTGAAGAATTATTTTCTGTGTTGTCACATAGAAGGTTTCATAAAAACAACGACGATATATTAAGTAACCAATATCTCTTTCGTTTCTTCCTATTCGATTAATAAGCATGAAACAATTACAATTTCTTTTTCGCTATCACTCAGAATTAATATATCTAACCTCAAAATTTTCAATGTCAATGCCGTACGACATATGTTTTAAACCAAACAGCTGATAGAGAATCCCATGAGGCGATGAGGTAGAGCCGTTACAGTGAACGCACTGGACTTAAAATATCCGTTTCGTACGATTCGTCTGAGGAGTGCGATACGATGTAGTGAACGCTTACCTTAAGAGCAAACAATTGGTAACTTTTGGCGCTGGACCCCGGATTCATCTCATAGCATCATCACCTTCACCACGCTAGATAACCACAGCAATTGATAAAACGTCGTAGATTATTGCAGACCGGAGATCGATTCCCGGTGACCAAGAATCGTATTTGTGTTGCACAAAGCCAAGATTTCTGAGTGTTTCACTCGAAGTTTTTCCGTTTCCCATCGTCGCCATCGTTTTACATTTAAATACTCATCATCACCATCCTCATCATTTCAACAGTATTCAACCAAAACGGTGCGGCGTGATAGGGTCTATAGTATTTCGGCTAGTATACTTAAAGAGATGGAATCAGTCTGAGGAGGCGTAGTACTCTTTCAGGGGAATGAAACGGCACTCTACTGGGATTTCATCGGACCTTAAGCTTACATGGCTGAATCGACAGATGCCACCACATAGATGTACAAAGAAAGCGGCCGTTCGGACTCAACAATAATACATAAAAAAGGAAAGTAAGTAACAATAGCCCGTTCGAGACTGCGATGCTAGATTTTTTGGCCTCTCCTCCTTAAGAAAAAGTCGGGGGAAAAGGACGTACTTTCAGAAAACTTTCTGAAACATGTCCTTCCCCATGTGGGTACGAGGAGGTTTGTATTCGGAGCTTCAGCGTCAACATTTTGGGCTAACGGTACGCCGCGAAGCCAGAGCGTGTTGCTACACAACCATAAATTATAGAATCACGGGAACTCCATCTCCTTGCTTCCCACGGCCTGTATGCAATACACATTTGACTACAGAAAAATTATGGAAAACTTTCATTATACTGAGACTCGAAGCAAACTTCTTGGCTAGCCACCTCATATACAGGTTGTTTTGGGGTTGGTGTTACTAACTTTCAGGGACGATGAGGGAGGGCACATCTATCAATTTGAGATAAAGAACCCTGGTCCGGAAATGACTGAGTCGAAAGTTATAAGCAAAAATAGTTGTGTGGAAATGAAATTGTAATTTGGCACCACGTGCCCTCCTTCCCCTAACCTTTTGAACAGTCGTGGAAAGATGGTATGGGCCGGATGTCTCCTACGTGGATACTTGTCCCGATACAATCTGTGAGCTTGTCTACTGTTCCCATTGGCTCATCCGTATTGGAAAATCAGGTCTGCATATTCCGCTCTCGTCCATTTCACTAGGACTGATCGAGGATACTCCAACTTGTACACATACACTGCTGTCTATAGACGTGAATATCAGGACCGACCATGTCCGTTACACGTTACGCCATCTACATTGCTTTAGTGTAGTTTCCTGTCCCCACCCCTCAGACAGCGCACTGAACGGAATACTGTAGGTAGACAACGTAAACAATATCAGATGAATACAGTATGTGTAAGATGTACAGATAAATACACATAAATAAGGTGTACAGAGGAATAAAATTATTTCATTTCCACACAACTATTTTTGTTTATAAGTTTCGACGCAGTCATTACCGGACCAGGGTTCCTTGTCTCAAATTGGTACATGTGGCCTTCCCCAACATCCATGAAAGTTAGTAACACTAGCCCGGAAACACTCTGTATATAAGTCAGCCGAGTTGCTAGCGATCAACATTATAAGATAACACAAAGAACAACTGTTACAATGATCGAAAGTTTAGTTTATCAATTCTGAATCGTGTATGTATAATAGGTCACGCTTAATAATGACAGATGAAAAATTGTGTATCGTACACAATGTTCACTTCGAGGAGGCCACAATGGATATTTGGGAAACAAGCGCCGAGCAGTAATGAACTTTCTCTGAGCTATTCAAGACATTCAACAAAGCCGCCAGTTCATACACACGTCATACGAGGGATCGTACAGTAAAGGTCATGTCATCTGAGCAAATAGCAAGAAATTCTATACCCAAATTCGACAAGAAGATCAGGATGACCTCGGTCCAGCTTCTCTGTGTATCTGAATAACCGCAAGAAAACGTGCTGGCGCCAGTGTATCATCTAGCAGATTATATTCTCCAGGCCGATCTCTCTGTCTCAGAAAGGAAGCTTATTCCCCTTCGACTTTGTACACGAGTAAATGTAATGCACAAATGCAGCTGCCAATACGAAGTGAAATGTAGGACACAGAGATAGATTTCAAATACGCTTTTAATGTTATGTCGTACTAGAATCTGAGTAGCCCTCCTAATGGTCGTCACAAAGCTTAAGCCAGATTCGTCACAATTTAAGCTATAGTAGAGATATAATTATGTAACATAAGTGACAAATTAACTAATCACTGTCTACTATAATCTGTTTGTTTTGCTGTCATTGAACACGTGTATTAAATTCTCCATGCATGACCTTTTATCCAATAACGGATATTTGATTTCGCGTCATTTACCGAAGTGTCCCCATTTAGGAATGACGTGCTGTAACAGTAGAGCAGGAATGTTCAGCACGGGCATTTCTAGCCATTAAACGAGGGGCAACAGTGACTTAAAACCCAGAATCGCATGCAGACACACACTTAAAAGGTATTTTACGTCACCTGTAAGGGCTAGAAATGTCCGCACCGAACATGCCTACTGTAGAAATTTCTGCGGCATAACGCATCATAGATGGTGATTGATCTACATAGCATCGCATGATGATGTTCAGCAAAGGTGGAATACCGATAGGGGAAACGGGAATGCCGATATGGGAAACAGGAATACACCGTGCAAACTTATCGCAAAGTACCGTCTTTGCTCGGCAGTAATTTAATTCCAGTTGGACACGCGGGGATTCAAACCCTGTTTTCCAGCGTGGAAATCAGACACACTAGTCGTTCTGATAACGGTTAGTCTTCCAGTATAATACAGAATTTAAAGAACAGTTTTTTATTTGATCACGTAGAGAGTGCTAGTACGTGAGTTCTGACAACTTTACACAAGGATATTCAAATGAACGTTATAAACTATTTTGCAACAATTTAAAATACACAACTTTACACAAGGATATTCAAATGAACATTATAAACTATTTTGCAACAACTTAAAATACACAATTTTACACAAGGATATTCAAATGAACGTTGTAAACTATTTTATACCAATTTATAATACACGACTTTACACAAGGATATTCAAATGAACGTTATAAACTATTTTGCAATAATTTAAAATGCACAACTTTACACAAGGATATTCAAATGAACGTTATAAACTACTTTACAACAATTTAAAATACACAACTTTACACAAGGATATTCAAATGAACGTTATAAACTATGTTACAAAAATTTAAAATACAATGTAAATTTATAATTGCATAATTTTCATCAAAGTTATGTCATATTATTGAATTCAATTCTTTTTTAATTTATTACTTTCAAAATGAACTAAAAAAAACGCCTCCACAGCCTGTTCGGGCTCCGAAAGTTGATAATACCATCTCTTCATTGGTCTTTCTACATTTATCCTCCCTATATTTATAAGCTATTTTTGCTAGTCCACATTCTGGCATTCACAAAACATGATTTTCCCAGTTTTCTCTATAATTCTGTTCTAAATTCTACCATATATTGTTTTAAATGTTCAATTTCCTTCTGATATCTTCACATTTGTGTATCCAGCTCGTACGAATCTCTTTTTAGATGACTACCCTTCGTGTTTGATTGGTTGTCAATGTCTAACATTCACTTAAATATAGCAACAGGGGTAGCGCCGTAACTCTATATAATTTAAGAATAGTTTCTATTGTATCTTTCTTGTTTTTAGTGCAGATTATTGTGTCACAGTAGTGTCTGAACCTATTTGCCTTTGCTTATACATCTGTGCAATTTACCACATATTATATTATACATCCCAGTTATCTAAAATCTCTAACTTGCTCTATAATTTTGTCATCTACTAAAATTCTTGTTTTTATTGGATTTATACCCTTAAACGCCATGACTTTTAATATATTGATAGACATTATTATATTAACTTGTCTGACCACTTGATTCAATTTGTAGATTGTCATCTGAATACTATCTTCAGATGGGCCTATTATTATCAATTAGTTGTCCGAACAAGAGAAACTGTAAGGGTAAAATTATCCCCTTAATACGCCATAAACTTACATCTAGGGCAGGAAGTTAAACTCCATGTTTTCGTGATGTCACAACTAGAATGAGGGGGAGTGGTCGAAACCACGCTCCGACTGCCTTTTACCCCTAGGAAAGACCCGATACTCAATTTGACAGGAGTATGAGTGAATCCTGGGACCTTTTCGGAAAATTCGGTAACGTGAAAAATACCCCCCACCACCCGGGATTCAAACCGAAATCTTTCAGTTCTTTCTTATACAGTTACTCTACCATCTGACCTATCTGGCTACCTATAGAGAATGTAGAAATGATAAATACTGATATTCACATTGCATGCCTTGTTATATTGTACGATTCTGATCTCTAAAGATTATAACATTATTAATCGCATGACTCAGAAAATAAGTAACACATTTCTGCCATAACAAATTATGATTACTCTTGTGAACTCCAATCTTATCAACACGAATTTCAAATTATTTTTGCATAACTTGTTTTTTCTCTCATTATTGATATAAAGACAAATATATCCCAGTCTTGAAAATAGCCACATCACGTGAGTAAATATCACATTGTACAATTTGTTTGTAATGTTACATGAATCAAATTTATCTAATCCCTACTTAAATTGAATATGACTTCATGAATTATTCAAGAAGTTCCTAGTTTAAACTATCCTGATGGTTCAGCACCGTCGACATATAATCACATTACTGAGCCCCGGAAATTAATTATGTTTCAATGAGAAGGCCCATTGTAATACAGATTTGAAGTAGTAGGTGTTAAGAAAATAAATATGCAGATAAAATTCTGCCTCAAATGCAAATGAAAGGCCATTTACGAAACAAAGACAAAACATTATAAAATAATTGCGAAAATAAAGTAGCGTAATAACATAACATAATAATAAGTACTACGTGGCATCAAAAGTAACGTAATAACATAATATAATAATAAGTACTATGTCGCCTCAAAAGTAACGCAATAACATAATACGAGTAATAAGCACTACATCGCCTCAAAAGTAACGTAATAACATAACATAATAATAAGTACTACGTCGCCTCAAAAGTAACGTAATAACATAATAATAAGCACTGCGTCGCCTCAAAAGTAACGTAATAACATAACATAATAATAAGTACTACGTCGCCTCAAAAGTAACGTAATAACATAATAATAAGCACTGCGTCGCCTCAAAAGTAACGTAATAACATAACATAATAATAAGTACTACGTCGCCTCGAAAGTAACGTAATAACATAATAATAAGCACTGCGTCGCCTCAAAAGTAACGTAATAACATAACATAATAATAAGTACTACGTCGCCTCAAAAGTAACGTAATAACATAATAATAAGTACTACGTCGCCTCAAAAGTAACGTAATAACATAATAATAAGCACTGCGTCGCCTCAAAAGTAACGTAATAACATAACATAATAATAGGTACTATGTCGCCTCAAAAGTAACGTAATAACATAACATAATAATAGGTACTACGTCGCCTCAAAAGTAACGTAATAACATAACATAATAATAAGTACTACGTCGCCTCAAAAGTAACGTAATAACATAATAATAAGCACTGCGTCGCCTCAAAAGTAACGTAATAACATAACATAATAATAGGTACTACGTCGCCTCAAAAGTAACGAAATAACATAACATAATAATAGGTACTACGTCGCCTCAAAAGTAACGTAATAACATAATAATAATAATAATAATAATAATAATAATAATAATAATAACAGTAATAGTAATAATAATAATAATAATAATAATAATAATAATAATAATAATAATAATAATAATGAGCACTGCGTAGCCTCAAAAGTAACGTAATAACATAACATAATAAGCACTCAAGAGCAAAGTAATAACATAAAGTAATAATAAGTACCTACTACGTCGCTTCAAAACCAAAGTAATAACATAACATATTAATAAGTAGGCTACTACTTCGCCTCATAAGTAACGTAATAACAAAACATAATACTCAAAAGTAATCTAATATCGTAACATAATAATAAGTAGTGCGTCGTCTCAAAAGTAACATACCATAATAATAAGTACTATGTCGCCAATACCATAATAATAAGTATTCAAGAGTAACGTAATAACATAACATAATAATAAGTACTACGTCGCCTCAAAAGTAACGTAATAACATAACATAATAATAAGTGTGCCTATAAATGTTTACTCATTTGCCTTTGAGTTGCTATGCAATGACCAATTGATTTTAACTACAGTTATTGTTTTAAAATACTTTTCAAGAAGCATTTAACTCCATATCTATTTGAGGTAATAGTAACTAGTATCTCCAGTTTCCATTGGAAATGCCCAATGACATAATTCCAATTTGAGTGATTCTGCGCTTATTAAAGAAAGGCATGAGCGCAAGCAATTTATGATGATATCAACTAACAATAATAGTCTATCAGATTGATCTCTTATTTTTCTAAACATTAATTGAATAGTCTTTTGTCATATTCTAATTTAAAGTATATAGTTTCTGTAAATACTGCACTCAGAAACCATCGTCAATTGCGGGGAAACTACAGACATTCAAATAATTATTAAGACTTTTTTCTTTGGAATAATTACGATATCTCCCTTATATCTCAAAATGTTGATATTGATACCATTTACATTCTGTATATATCTCTTGAAGTTTCAGGATTCAAGTTTTCAGGGTATAAAATTTTAAAATTGTCAATAAACTAATTTTCGAGGAAGACTACACAGCTTTTATTTAGTTCGTATTAAATATTAACACGATTTTGGGAATAAATAATTGGTACGGGAACATTAGTACCGAAGATGAAAATTCCACAAACTACATATTATATATATATATATATATATATATATATATATATATATATATGAACGGTAAAAAGTGAAGGAGTATACATCAGCTCGTTAACAGAATTAAAATAGTAAATCATAAATAGGTACTAGTTAAAAAAAGCACAGCAGTCTAATTCTTATCTGAAGGAAAGAAGTGAGGGAAAGAATGAGAAGCAGAGGGAAGGGGATAAAACGAAAAAGACTATGAGGAAAAAAACAGAAAACAGGATGATGATGCTGCTGCTGTTGATAATGATGTTATAGACGAATGAGTAGGAAGATAGGACCGAGTAGAATAAAATGAAATGTGATGGATTTGAAGGAGAAAACAGAATAAATGAATTAAGATTATGATGATTAAGAAGAAAGTGGTGGTGGGGATAAAAAGACGGAAGAAGAAGTTAATAAATATGATTAAGCTCAAGGAGAGAAGTAATAACAATTATGATGAGGGAAGATGAATAAAATTGAACGGAAAATGGTGACAAAAACAAAAGGAACAAAGGAAAAGGTGAAGATTAATATAGAGATATAGGCAAAGGAAAAAATATAAGAACATGACAATAAAGATTATGATAAAGAGACGAAGAATGACGAGACGAATAGAAACGGGAAAGGAAAATTAATTTTGTTGAAGATAACGATGCCAAAGAAGACAAGAACAAAATAATTATGAAGATGGTAATGATTATAACGATATTAATCGGATGGTGACGGTGATGAAAGGATCTTGTAATAAACAAAGAAAGATTGATGTTTTTATACTCACATCAATGGACAACAAATCACTCGCATGTACGTATCCACATCGTTGTTAAAACAGTGGATAAGAAACTATGAAAGGAGCAATTTTACGGTTCATAAAATATGTACACACATAATAAGATAAAATTATCTCACCCTCCCTCACAATTTTCAATTCTACATGACTTTTATTGTACCTCCAGCAGTTAATTTAATTTCTCTTGCAAGTAGACGTGTCTGCTGTCACGGCTAATCTCGCCTGGCGAATCTTAAAACTTGTGCACGAGACTTGGGGAAAGGAAGACACGTGAATAAAATTGTGCGGCTTGAAAGTGCCAGTCCGCGATGTGAAAGGCTCTGCGCCTGACTGCAGAGATTGGCAGTTTCAAATCTTTGTAATTTATGACAGCATTAAAATGAGAGGGACTTCAACGCTGGGATACTTGACCTATATTTTATAACTACGCCAATACAAAAATATGATTCTTGATGTGTTGTTTGCTTGGGATAATCAGAGTGAAAATACTGTACATACCGTCTACGAAGACAGGAGTGTGATAGAAGATATTGTGGCGATGAAATTCGAGATAGGAACCGTCATGGTATGATGATTATTAGACAGTGGATGCGGGATGACATCGTTGAATGTAGGTGCACATTTACTATACAGTATGTTACATTTTTTTCATTCAGACCATTGGTTCAACAGGTTTTAAATGTAAACAGACGACGTCGACATGCTACTGTATCTCCGTACAGTCAGAAGGAAAAGAAAAATAACGTACCGTAGTACCGCAGTACATACCTTGCAAGTTCAGTCCTCGTCATAATTGTTGCAGTTACCAGCGTTGCAGTAAACGACGATATATTCTCGTAAGTTGTCGAAGCTGAATCGTCTTCGCCTATCGCTTAAACAGATTTAGTATCGAGAGAATTTCTGAAGAAAAACTCTAAAATGGGGATCACTCAATTTCTTTAGAGGAATATTTGCATTGAGCATCATGTTCAGGCTTCGAGACTTTGGACCCGATACATTAAGTTTACTGTGCATCCACTATAAATTGTTGACTCCCTGCAGGTAGATAGAGATGTGTTGAGGTAAAAACGTTGCTATTTAGAGTAGAGTACGGTAGTATGGGGAAACACACATGTGTACATTCTGAAAGTAAATATACATTACACAATGATAATGTCAAAAGAATGTGAAAAGCATTTATTCTCCTCTCTTTTATAAGCATTTGTGTTTAATTATACACAGTGTTAATGGCATGTAGCAATTTTCATTTATCCTATTGGTCGTCTTTAGGAAGTGCAGTTACAGTACCGAAATGCAATGTACTACAAGATACATTCTCAGTGTCTCAAACGTAAATCCTTTTCGGTTATCTGCCAAAGTTTGTACCGTAGAAAGCTGCGCTCTACGTCGCATGACGTGATAGGAGCAAAACGAAAAAACCTAACATCATTGCAGCCTCTAAGAGACAGTCCTTTATTCTCGGGTGACTCTATGTCCACTAATTTGCTGTTTATGTTACATAATTTTCCATATCCGTTATTTTTATATAAAATTGATTTCCACTTCTGTTTTACACGTTCAGTAACCGGTGTACTTGATGTCTCATTAATTCTCTGCATCATTTTCTAAATTAATTTGTGGTCTTCCGGCACCTCTTGCTCTGACTTTTCTAACCGTGTAATAGTTTCAGACACAATGAAAACCAAATTGTTCGTCAGAACCTTCAAATCCAGAGCGTTTTCCTTTGCGTATTTGTTGGCATCCATTCTACAGTACCCCAACCCACTGTACGCTTTACCACTATACTCAGTACGCCGTTATGCGGATTTCCCACTGAACTGCTCTATTGGGTCCGAAGTCTCGAAGCCTGATCATGTTGCACGTGTCGTTTAGACCCGCACAACTTGATGATGATGATGATGATGATGATAATGGTTCCTCAGATTTCATTTCAACGCATTTCCTGTGCGATGTACTGTTGCAATGTTTCTCTATAGCCTGAGTTCTTCTGGTTTTTATTTCAATTTTACATACATTACACACGATATTGTCTTCGTTAATACATAAAATGTCACTCTCATACTTCTTAATTGCATTTCGTATCTCTGAGCGAATTTAACGTTTTGACTTCGACATTATGAATGGATCAGCACTACACTATTCAACTCGTACTAAATACTTTAGCAGGATAACACAACTGCACACATTGCGTTGCAATTGGACCGGGGTTCCTTCGTTATGTACGCTGCTGTACTCGCCAGGTACACAAAAGACGAACGACGCGGCACGTGCCATATACTCCGATACGAAACAACTTCACTTTTCCTTAAGTCATCCCGCACCCACTGTCTGATGATTAGTTATGAAGATATTAGCTGCAATACCCACAAGTCAGATGGGGTCATAGCTACTTTTGATCCACAGCGCGTAGTAATTGGAGTTAAATGTCAAGAACACAACAACGATAACGATGTCATGTGTGTGACATGTACTGTACCTATCCCTGAAATGGTCGGATTTCTTGGTTTCAGTGCAAGAACTACGAAAAAAAAAATAACTAACTTAGCTGATTTGTTTTCAAGTACTGTACTGTGAGTTCTCTGTAAAATATCACATTTTAAACACATGATACATTGCGTATCTGTTCCGCATTGTGAAGTAAATTAAGCACGTGATGTTTACATTGCGTACGCCTAACAGGTGCCGGTTTTCAAAGCGTGATGCGCGACCCACTCGTCGTCCGGCATTGAACTAAATCCTAGCAAACCTGTCTGCACAATGCTGGGAGTTACAAAAGTGAAATTTGGAAGTGCGGGATGTTCGACGAGGAGATGTGGGAATTACAGTCGCAGCTTAAACCTGTACATACGGAAGCGTTTCCCACGAAAAAAAAAAATACTTGCCCCCATTAGATGTTTGGAAAAAAATTCAAGATAATGAAAACTTGAATAAAAATTAAAAATTCCAACCGAGTCTTCTAATTCTTAAAAAAGGTTAAATTCATGTCCTTGCACACATATTATCAAAAGTTTCATGGCCATGGTCACGGTTTGTTAGTAGTGTATACATACTATATATACCAAATGGGAAAAACGACGAAAACGCGATATATGTATAGAATATTGGATCCTATCTTATTTATGTGTGTTTTGATGTGGTCTATTACGCCCTGGGCTTCGAATATGGCATTTAGTATGCACCTGTATATTTATCATCATGAAACTTGTACTTATTATTATTACTGGTGAGAGGTTTTGGGTATGTGTACTGTGTTCTACATGTAAAGACAGCCAACGTTTCGGAGCTGCATGTTGGCGTCATCAACAGGGAAGGCAGAGAAAGGAAAACCAGTGTCCAGACCTGGATAATAGCACTTGATAACGGGTCTAACAGCTGCGTTTCAATGTTCTCATTTTCAGTCAGTCAGTCAGTCAGTCAATAACATAGAGGAGGAGCAATAATGAGTTAGCTTTCGTGTTCCTAGGGAAGGTATATGAGAGATCACAAACTTTTCTACAACAGAAATTCTAAATCTATTTCCCGTCTCCAGATGCAATAAATCTTCCAACTTGTACACCAGTGAATTCAATCTATTTAATATACAGAATGATTCGTGAGTCACTGTACAAACTTCGTGGGCGTAATATAGAAGTAAAAACAAGAGTAAAATATTATATAGCACTTTTTCTGAACTTGTTTATTTCAGAATTATGACGTATAATGTATTAAAACTATGGGCCAGTATGGTGGACAATCAATTAATCGGACCGCATGTTCTACCAACGCGCCTGACTGGCCGAGTGTACTGACAGTTTTAGGAACATGAGTTGGATGGTCTGCTTCATGAAGATGTCCCATCCGATACACGAATCACCTTATGGTTTATACAAGATGCTGCCCCTGCATATTTCAGTCGTGAGGAAAGGGCGTATCTCAACGTTGCATAGCCCGCTAAGTGGATAGGTCATACAGGACCATTTGCTTGGCCAGCCAGATCACCAGACCTTAACACTCTGGACGTCTACTTTCGGAACCGTCTCAAGGTGCTCGTTTATGGTGCTGAAATTCTGAACGTAGTAGAACTACAGCATGAATGAAATATTATTTTCCTGCAGCAAAATTTTAGAGGTTTCTGGACACAGCTTTGAGTGCAAGTACTTACATGAGGATTGTTTTTGTGATTCTATGATGCATGTTTCCTATAAATGTCACATAATTTTGAGGTGAAAGCGTTACATTTGTAGTTGAGCATAGATATAATTAGTGATATGAAGTCTGAGTCACTGTTCCACTTCTTTTTTTCAAAACCAGTTTTTGAATTTAGAATTATAAATAACGATTTCGTCTGACATAACTACAACATGTTATTGAGCATGCTTCAGTTTTGTTCCAGATCTTAAAATAAGTCTTTATTGGTTGTTTATCATCATCATCATCATCATCGTCATCATTTATATTTATCTTCGCAAACAATTGAGATATTTGTTGCTAAATATATTGTTCAGAAGTTCAGCCAGAATTAAATAGTGAAATATAGTATGATTCCGAGTTTAGTGGATGGAATGATGAAAGTTACGTATTAATATATCACAAGATAAATGTAAGACAAGGCTGCACAATTAATTACTATTAGATCTTCTCTGTCAGGAATAGAATCTACTACTGTTGAGTTACAGCGAAGGACATGCAACTTACAAAATGTAGAGTAATGGCGCTTAAAAACAAAAAAAAAAAAACATAAACATGCAGTACGGTATATTTATTGCAGTAATAAATCCCCGTCAAAACTGGTTAGAGTAATATTGTGGAAAATGACTGGCTATTAAACTAATTAATGTTACCGCACAAGAACGTAAGTGGAAGAAATATAGAGTAATGAAATGTGTGGAATCGAACGATTTTCACCTTCTGGAGAAGCAAACATTATAGACTTAAGTTGATTGCTGTTTCTGCTTCCGATGACGATGACGATGATACGGATGGCGACGAAAACAAAACAGACTGCAGCTTTTAGGAAGGTGGATGATGAACTGTAGTCCTTAAATTCGAAATAACATGTTCAAGGATTATTCTGTGATATAGCTTAAGCTTGCAAAAGATATGATTATGTGTCTTGACCAGAATATTGTACGAAATGGAAATATAAAAATTGGAAATTTATCCTTTGAAGAGGCGAATAAATTCAAATATCTTGACTTTACTTTGTAAATATATTCTTTCACTAATGATGTTTATGCTAAAAATCAAGATTTTTAAATACTAATAATGACATTCAACATTTTAATAAAATATACAAACCAGATCTTCATGTATACTGACGTTCAAAGATACCTGACTCCGCAAATCGATAGTGTTGATTATTTGTTCACGTGAGTATCACTTTTTTAGTTATTACGTCTATGAATATTTGGCGACGGTAACAGTCAGTGTCGCCAATAGTACATAAATATACCCACATTATAAAATTCAAAATTTCACCCCTTTCAATGATTGTGAAAAAACACTAGATTTAACGGAAAACCGCTGATACTATCAATTATGAGAACAATTTATACTTAATCTACATTAAAATTTTCCCAAATAGGCTACATTTTTATCCGTCCCAATAATATGGTCACTTATTGAGAACTAGCGGAACTATTTCAAAGTTTATCAGTTTGTTATACCTTTAGTTCTGACTTTGCCCGTGGTTAAAAAGTTCGCTTACACGATCAGAAAATTGGAGGACAGATATCTTTGAAGAGCAGTGTACTCTCTATTAATCGCAGATGTTAAAAATAATCGTTCATTATTTAGGTTAGACTTTGCGTTTTCAATGCATTGTCCAATTAGCCTAATCATCTTAAATTTTTCAAGAGAAAATGTTTAGAAAATAATTAACAAATTTTATTCATAAGTTAATCATTATTTCTCGTGAATTGATGAATCGTTGTAAATTCAATACATTTACTTATTAGGTATTAATAATTATGTATTATGCATTTTTGTGTAATTTTTTACTTGTTGCACAAATCAAAGTCACAATGCTAATGTAAGATATATGAAACGCAATACATGAAATGTAAAGAAACGATGATGATTATGATGATAAAAAATGTATGTTTATTATGAATATGCAGAATTGTCTTCAGGAAACAATGGACTAACTGTATGGAATTTGTGAGACTTGCATATCAAGAGGATTTGAAAAAGTCAGATGTAAAGTTGTAGGTCTAACTAATTTTGATATCATTAGAGTTAGGAAAAAGTATTAGTATCCGCTCAGTCTGCAACACAGTTGGGTTATAGTTGCATGGTGGGGATGGGGTTGAATAACAATACATATCTGGAGCTGGCAGCAGTATAGCTAATTCAAGAGAAATAATTTAGATTAATAAGTACTTTTTATTTTGCGTTAATTAGCTGCATAAATTGAAGTTATATTTCTAAACTAGTGCTGAATTAATAATCATTGTCAATTTACCTATTATTTATTTATGTAATGATAAGATCTTTTTCGCTTTGTACATTATGCTTTTCTCAATTTCATCTTTACCACGCTTCAGATTATGAACAATAAATCTAATCAGTGTTATTTGTGTAGCGAGTTCAGCACCAGATGTTTGTCAAGCTTCAACAGCAGCTGGCAAAATTCCAAAATTCCACCAAACATAATTTATTATTATATTCAATGTCTGCATCATTAACCGACAAGTGTTGTACTGTATGTTTCCACGAATTATCTATTTCAAATATTCCAGTGATACGTAGTTATTTTATTTCATCTGTTATTTTTCATAATTTTCCTCTATAATGTCTAACACGTGGTAACTCGAGCTACTTATTATCGATATTTTCCTTTTATGTGTGTACCTACAAATTGTGTTTATTTTATGCTCTGTGCTTCGCTATATTATTATTATTATTATTATTATTATTATTATTATTATTATCATCATCATCATCATCATCATCATCATCATCATCATTATTATTATTATTATTATTATTATTATTATTATTATTATTATTATTATTATTATTATTAAGTAGTTCTTGAAATATTTTCATTGCTACGGCAACACTTGAATCAAATGACTGAATCACTTTCTTCATTGATTGGAAATTGTCTACATTAATGTCGCAAGAGGTCTGAGATTTATTTGGGAAATCTCAGACCTCGAGTGACATTTATTAGGGCTGTTTCATGAATAAAATAAAAATATAAATAATATATCCCTAAATTCGTTCACAAAATGTTAATAATTTTATACTTATGAATACCGGTACTTAAACTATTCAGACACTGTGAAGTCTAAATAAATGAATAACGATTACTTCAATAAAGAAATTGAATGTTATCAGTAATGCCAATTGAGAAAAGCGAAATATAGGTTTAAAAATGTTAATTACATGTAATGCGCTTATCTCTTGTTATTATAACAAAAATACGATTTCATTATCTGATGAAATCACAATTTAATTTAAATATTTTATAGTATAGTTACAAATAAACTGAATAATACATTAATTAAATGAACAATTGCTATGAAGGAGTGCCATTTTCTTTAGATACAATGGACATGGAATTAAAAGATGAAGATGTAGATGTGGAAGTAGGATTTCGCACTTTATTTAGTACAATGGATTCATGCTCATAGATTTACGTGGAAATAGTTGGCGACACTGACTAAACAAAGAACGAACATGCGATAAATTGATAGTGATAAATCGAGCTGCAGAAATCATCGCGATGTGTGATTGTGATTGGTTGAAATTCAGAATTTCATTACACTTCACTGGCCGAAAATGGAATGACGTCATATAAACGAAATAGTCACAATAATAATAATATTGCATACGTTCAACTATGTTCCGCATCAGGTAATAATATTGAAGATGAAGGAATAGGTACTCCGACACACTTTTTTTTAAATTCAGAAACACGATGTGGTGTCTTAACAAACATCCGTTTTAACATTTAACCATGAGTCTGTCAACGTCAGGGAAATTGCATTCTTACCTCTCATGCAAACCTGTAATAAATAAAGAGAGGAAAGTAAAACTGGGAGGATCGTATCGTATATTTACGGCACCTAAAAGAACCCTGTCCCTAACGAAGGACTCCATTGCAAGAGCTGTGAGCTATTTCTCGTCCACATTGAATTTAGACGTTGAATAACCTCTATGAGTACAGATGAAAGCGTACATAAATTAAATACTACTACCACCACCACCACTACTATTTCCTTTCACTAATAATGTAAATTCTTCGTAGCGAGGCTAAGAAAACAGACTATGATTGACTTGAAAATAGTGGTGAATTTCTTCAGATAGGGCTATGCATCAAGAATTATAGAATCCTATCAGCTGGAGATAGGGAGAGGATACTGAAAAATGTGACAATTTTAGTTATTTTTAAAAGAAATATAGGCAAGCAAAGTCGAGGACAGAGAAAGCTAAGAGACAACTGGAGGCTTCATTATATGCAGCGAGGTCATTTTAGCAGCAATTAATGTCTCTAATGGCTGTAATTACATGTAAAACTTTGGAAGATTTTTTCCTATATGTACATGTATAAAAGTATTACATCTCAAATATTGTTAGACATATATGCTTGACATTTTTACAGCACATTCCTAGAATATAATGAAAAAGACTTGCTATGTAAAATTTTGATACATGTCATTTAACTAGAGTTATGATATATATTATTATAATGTACCGAAGTACATATGATATTTCCATGCAGATATTCTGTGTCATCATACGATGAAAGAGTAATGGAACGGAGAAAAATTCTCTCCGGCGCCGGGATTTGAACCCGGGTTTTCAGCTCTACGTGCTGACGCCACTAAGCCACACCGGATTCCACCCCGGCGTCGGAAGAATCGTCTCAGTTTTAGTTTTAAGTTCCAACTCTTGGGTTCACTCATTACGAGTGCACCTCAGCACATGTGTGGACTTCGGTCCCAGGTTCATAGATATCTATGACGCAGTGCAGAGGACGGCCACTAGAGGGAACTCAAGAGTTGGGACTTAAAACTGAGACGATTCTTCCGACGCCGGGGTGGAATCCGGTGTGGCTTAGTGGATAAAGCGTCAGCACGTAGAGTTGAAAACCCGGGTTCAAATCCCGGCGTCGGAGAGAATTTTTCTCCGTTCCATTACTCTTTCATCGTAGAGTTATGATGTTTTGTATCCAAATTTGCAATATATACAGGGTGTTTCAAAAGTATAGGTACAAACTGCAGGAGTGAGCAGAGGACAGTGAAAAAGGCAACAAATTCTAATAAACATAAGTCCGGAAATGAACCGTTTCCGAGATACAATGTCATCGCTGTGGCCACCAACAGAACATAACTCATATATTTGCAACCTCATTTATAATCTGGCATACTTAATGGTCGTGCGTACCTCCATTTTTCCAACATAAGTTACGCGATCTTCTGGATGATGTGCCTCTTTGGGAAAGGATGTTGTTGTGGTACAGGAATGATGAAGGACCGGTTCACTTTCATTTGAACGATCGAGAGTTCTTATTTTTTTAGTTGTTATTAACGACGCTTATCAATTACTATGTAATATATTGTCGATGAGATTGGTGATAGCAAGATGGTATTTAGTGAGATGAGGCCGAGGATTCGCATAGATTACCTTACTGTGGGAAAAACCTCCGAAAAACCCAACCAGGTAGTCAGCCCAAGCTGGAATCGAACCCACACCCGAGCGCAACTGGGGATCGGCAGGCAAGCGCCTCAGCCGACTGAGCTACGCTGGTGTCTGGCTTGGGTTCAAATGCCGGTAGATTCATATTGAATTTATTACTTGTGTTGAGCAAGCCTGTGTCCAAGAAACAGGAGGGGTTTTGTCCGGGTACTCCGATTCCCCTGTGATATCCCAACAATGCTACAGTCCACACCTGTGGAGTAACGGTTAGCGCGTCTGGCCGCGAAACCAGGTGGCCCGGGTTCGATTCCCGGTCGGGGCAAGTTACCTGGTTGAGGTTTTTTCCGGGGTTTTCCCTCAACAATATGAGCAAATGCTGGGTAACTTTCGGTGTTGGACCCCGGACTCATTTCACCGGCATTATCACCTTCATCTCATTCAGACGCTAAATAACCTAAGATGTTGATAAAGCGTCGTAAAATAACCTAAGAAAATAAAAATAAAAAACAAAACTACATGAACGTCATAGTTCATTACGAATGCAAAGTAGATCCATCGCCTGTAGTGCACTCTGGATATTCTCTGACGAACTACAGTAAATGCTCTAGGCTTCTCAGCACTAGCGGCATCTGTAAGTCTTGCTCCTAGAGTCGAAGCGAATAATGGGAAGTTAAGCCATTGCACAAAAAAATTAGGACACGTGAAAGAACTCCGTCTCTCACAAAGATTTCTGGACAAAATGCATCGATAATTTAATTCACGTTGAATTTAGACCCTCAAACATCCGCAGTTGAAAGCGACATTAAATACAATACCATTACTACTACACGCATAGCTAAGCAATTTAACCATCAACACTAAATTACAGAAGAAAAATGGAGCCGTTTTTATTTTAGCTAATATTATACTATGTTGTACGTGGCATATTCATATGTGTAACTGAATCTCGGCTATTTTTACGAAAACAGGATCTTTTTGTGTGACACAGTCCAATAATTTGACTATCACTACTAAATTCAAGAATACAGAAATGGTTATTTATATGCTATCATACAATAGATTATCTCGTACGTGGCGACTTTATGGTTTTAATCGTACATCAGTCACTTTGGCATTAACAGTACTTTTAACCTTCGCATAGCTCACTAATTTAATTGTCGACACTAAATTACGGAAGACAGCAAAACTGTCTGCATGCTAACAGACAACATAATAAGTCGCCTGTAGCAACTTCATTGTTTTAGCTGAACCTCGATTACTTTGGTAATACTATTTTTTTCCCTCACATAGCTCATTAGTTTAACTGTTGACACTAAATTATGAAATAAAAAATTGTTTACAAGTTCACAATAGACAGCACACTATGTCGTCCTTGACAACTTCACTTTATGAACTAAACTTTTACTAACGTGACAACAATAGTGAATAGCGAAGTCATAATTATCAACAAAATAAAGACACCATGTTTTTAGATACCACCATACCGTCTATCTTTTAAGATCCTACACTATACTTTCCGAGGGCACATAAATATAGGTCCATAATTATCAACAAAAATGAAGACACCATCTTTTTAGATACCACCATACCGCCAATCTTTTAAGATTATATACTATATTCCCCGAGGACACAGAAATATAGGTCCATAATTATCAACAACAATTAAGACACCATGTTTTTAGATACCACCATACCGCCAATCTTTTAAGATTATATACTATATTCCCCGAGGACACAGAAATATAGGTCCATAATTATCAACAACAATTAAGACACCATGGTTTTAGATACCACCATAGCGCCAATCTTTTAAGATTATATACTACATTCCCCGAGGACACAGAAATATAGGTCCATAATTATCAACAAAAATTAAGACACCATGTTTTTAGATACCACCATACCGTCCATTTTTTAAGATTCTATACTAAATTCCTGAGGTCACAGAAATATAGGTCCATAATTATCAACAAAAATTAGGACACCATGTTTTTAGATTCCACTATACCGTCCATCTTTTAAGATTCTATACTATATTCCACGAGGATACAGAAATATAGGTCCATAATTATCAATAAAAATTAAGACACCACGTTTTTAGATACTACCATACCGTCTGTCTTTTAAGATTCAACAATACATTCCCCGAGGATACAGAAATATAGGTCCATAATTATCAATAAAAATTAAGATACCACGTTTTTAGATACTACCATACCGTCTGTCTTTTAAGATTCTACAATACATTCCCCGAGGATACAGAAATATAGGTCCATAATTATCAATAAAAATTAAGACACCACGTTTTTAGATACTACCATACCGTCTGTCTTTCAAGATTCTACACTATATTCCCCGAGGACACAGAAATATAGGTCCATAATTTGCAACAAAAATTAAGACACCATGTTTTTAGATACCACCATACCGTCCATTTTTTAAGATTCTATACTAAATTCCTGAGGTCACAGAAATATAGGTCCATAATTATCAACAAAAATTAGGACACCATGTTTTTAGATTCCACTATACCGTCCATCTTTTAAGATTCTATACTATATTCCCCGAGGATACAGAAATATAGGTCCATAATTATCAATAAAAATTAAGACACCATGTTTTTAGATACTACCATACCGTCTGTCTTTTAAGATTCAACAATGCATTCCCTGAGGATACAGAAATATAGGTCCATAATTATCAATAAAAATTAAGATACCACGTTTTTAGATACTACCATACCGTCTGTCTTTTAAGATTCTACAATACATTCCCCGAGGATACAGAAATATAGGTCCATAATTATCAATAAAAATTAAGACACCACGTTTTTAGATACTACCATACCGTCTGTCTTTCAAGATTTTACACTATATTCCCCGAGGACACAGAAATATAGGTCCATAATTTGCAACAAAAATTAAGACACCATGTTTTTAGATACCACTATACCGTCCATCTTTTAAGATTCTATACTATATTCTCCGAGGACACAGAAATATTGGTCCATAATTATCAACAAAAATTAAGACACTATGGGTGCTATTCACACACATTTCGCAGCACGCGCTACGAGCGTACTAAGCTAGCCCCGGCTATCCACTGGTTACTTGTACAGAATTCAAATAATATCCTATCGCTAACACTGGTTTATGAATACGAAAAACGCTGATCATCCACCGGAAGCCCGCGCTAAAAATGTCTATGAATACGGCCCTATGTTTTTAGATACCACCATACCGCCTATCTTTTAAGATTCTACACTACATTCCCCGAGGACAAAGACATATAGGATGACTACATAGCAGGTGAACTGACCAGTTCCTTATGCAGTCATAGACTGGAATTTGTACACACGCTGCAGTTCGAAAGACGTGACAACAATAATATAATTTTGTTTCTGTAATTTAGCTATCGACATTGAATTTATACAGATAAATGAGTGTTGCTTATTTGCTAACAGTTAACATACAGCATCACCATTGGCAACGTCAGGATTTTAGATGTAGGCCTCTATGCTTTACTTTTAAAGTGCAGTCGAGATCTCAGTAACTTTCTAACACTAATACTACAGACTAGAGTAGAACGATACTGAAGGGCTGGTCCTACCTTTGTTTCGGTGTCTTAACGCCGCCGCGCTCCGAGAGAAAGGACTTGGGCAGCGACAGGGACCTCTGCTGAGCGTCCAGCATCACCTTATTGCGATCCTCCTCCACCTCGGCTGGGGCGCTCCCTGGCCGGGGCTCCAGCACGGACTTGTCGCGGTCGCGCACCGGAGACTTGGTCATCAACATCGCTGTCGACGAGGCATCTTCTAAAGGCGTCGAGGTGCCCGAACTTTTCTGCGTTCGCGGGCTCTTGGTTACGGTCCGGTCGGAAGTCGTCACCCACACGTCACTGGATGACGACGAGGACGAGCTCGAACCCCCGACGGCGGAGGGCGAGCGGCTGTTCACGACACTCGCGGCCACCGGGGACACTTTACGTTCTTTGGGGACGCCGTGAGGGCGCTCGAAGTCGTCTTCAACTAAGTCCATGAGGGGCGAGACCACCGCCGCACTGCCCGCACTCTGCTGGCGGTGTCCCAGCCCCAACCCCACGCCGTACCCCGCGTCCCGCCTGTACTGATCAGCGTCTATCGAAGAGTTCGCAGAAGACGAAGTGTCCAGCCCCGCCTTGAGCCGCTCGGAGCTAACCCCCCCGAAAGTCGCGGGTCGCCGTGGGATTTGAGAGTACTGGGCCTGTTGCCCGCTGTTCCTCCACTTCTGTTTCTTCTCTTCCGCCTCTGGCGTCGACTTTCGGTCCGGGCCGTTCTTCCTTGGCATCGTGTGGTCGTATTCGTCGACTCGCTCCAGAGACGCCGGCGACGACCTCGTGGACTGCCCGCTCCCGCGAGAACCGTCGCTCCGTTTCCCCTTGTCGTCGTTGTCGTAAGTTCGTCTGGATTCGTTCCTCCCCCGCTGGCCCTGGGAGACGGCGGTGGTGGGGTAGCTCTGGGACAGCCGCATGGTGGAGGGCGCCGAGGCCGCCGTCGGCAGCTTGGCGCCCCCGGACGGGGAGGGCGTGGAGGACTTGCTGTGGCTGGAGGGCGGGTATAGACTATCGCGGTGGGCGCAGTGGGGCCAGAAATCGCACGTGTCGGGGTTGCACGGGTTGATGTCGGCGCAGAACACGTGTCCGGCGGCGGTGGTGGGCGTGGTGGCGCCCCGCTGGAAGACACGCTGGCGCTGCTGCTGTTGCTGCTGCTGCTGTTGCTGCTTGGCCTTGTTGCGAGACACGAAGAAGATGTTGAAGCCCGGCTCGGGGGGCTCCTTGCTGCCCCGGCGCTCCGGTTCGTGGTCGTGATAGCGCGCCTGCAGCAGCGCCCTCGCGGCTGCGCGGCTCCTCGTGCCGTGCAGGTAGTCGGTGACGGCGCGGGCCTCCTCCTCCCAGCGCAGTCCGTCCTCGTAGCGGCTCTCCTCCGACTGCGCCTTGCCTGCAGCATTCAAGTTATAGCACTTCACTACTTCAATATCAGAAAGAAATATGACAATAATCGTTAGTGAACTCACGACTTCGCTGCAAGATAATGATAATGTACTCAGTTGTAGAACTGGTGAGTGCACTGTAATACAAATATAATATAAAAATTATGTGGTAAACCTCTCTAAAGTTTCACATTATAGAAACTGGTTCACTTGTAACAAAGGATTATACAATTGCTAGTGCAGTACCTGAGTATAATATTTTATTAAAAATCAAATAAATATTAGGCTTAACTCTAGCTTGAAAATATAATAATATAATAACAATAATAATACATTTACTTCTTCTAGGCAAGTGTTATCCTATGTGGCTCGTTATACCCACAATCCATTTCTTTTACGGTTAACTAAGTGCATAAAATAGTATAGAAGTAAGAATATTGAAAGCAACAAACAAAAATTTTAATTCATGAAATTCTTTGAATATTTTAAAATATTATGCTTCAAAATTTTTAACATACAACTTACTATTACTTTCCCCCGATATCTTCAGTAATTCACTGAGATGTTTATCGAAACCTCACACAATTTGTACAGGAACAATTGTAAGAATTTTATATCAGAAAAAATAATTGGGAATTTGTACTGTATATTTACTTAAACAGATGTAATAATTCAAAATGATAAATCTGCACTTTTGCTGAAGCTTCAAAACATGTTTCTTTTTCAAGAAGTTCAAGAACTTAAGAGGTTAACAGATATGATTTCTTTTAATTTAAAGTTTTATCTTGGAAATTATAATACAGTATGGTATATTATTTAATACAATTTCTTATGCAAGAAAGCAGCATCGTCAAAAATCAGTAGCGAAACGTTTGCTAAATCACTATTTTACTTTATGTAGAATGCTATTCCTGAACAATTATAGCCTATGAAATATTTCTCTCTTTCATATTCCGTAGGTTTGTCCTACACATGTTTTATAGATTCCATTCTTTCGACATGCTCATGACATATAGGCCTATTTGAATAGATCTGAAAGAGTAACATTTATGTGCATATTATATTTATAAAGGGATCTATTTTTTAAAAATGGTCATAAAACTGATCATGTTGATTATTTTATCATCTTGATATTTAGTCGTCATTCAGTAAATACGCACTCTGTCGTTTTATTTGTTATTGCAGTTGTTATGGAACATCGTTACGATTGCACGATGTATACGGATTGGTAAGGAAAAATGGATTTTTAATTGGTTAAGAAGAATGGATTCTGAAATGACAATCTATAGTCAATTTTACATAAAGAGTAGTTAATTATTTCAAGGATTTGTATGTAAATGTCATTACAAAGAATAAAAACAAAACAAAACGAAAAAACAAAAGAAAACAGAACCGAAAACTTAAACCAGAAGGGGTGACAACAATCATCGAACCTTGAATGTCCCGAGTACGAAACGATTACTGCTGCTAATTCGTTCAGGATCAAGATACTTACGTCAAATTAATTTAAATAAATATGGACTTTTTATTGCTATATGTTAGGAAAACTTAGTAGTAGGCATATGGACTTCAATGCTGCATACATGTAATGAAATAAGAAAAATTATCACGCTTGATTTTTAATCGCTCATAGTCACTTGGATTTCAACATTACAAAAATTGAAATCAAAATAACAAAATGAAATGAATTTTTGATGGCTGAGATCACTAAAGTAAAGCCTATAATACTGTTAACTTTCTCTTTCGAAAAATAACGTTATAGGAAAACTCTGATGATTTTCCTTGCTGAAACTATAAAAAGCTAGCTTAGTACTTCGATCTTTTGCGAGGATGAAATTATACTGTAATAGAAAAGCTTACTGCTACAGCTTTTTCCACGTTGAAATTATACTAAGAACAATTAGAACTTTGATATTTTATTGCAATTATAATAACAAAGCTTAAAATTCTAACATTGTTTTCTGAAATTATTACTGGAAACTTAGAATTTTTATACTTTTTCCGAAATTACAATGGAAAAGCTTACTTTTGAACTCTTTTCTTCGCTGAATTTATAATTGGAAGGTTTAGCGCTCCGATCTTTTTCATTGCTAAAGTTATATGTAGAAAAGCTTATTAAAGATTTATAATATAAAACCTTAATTTAGTTATCTTTTTCCTGTTTAAAATATAATAGGAAAGCATAAAAGTAAATTAAAATATGAGAATTTAGTGCTTTGGTCTTTTCTTTATGAAATCATAAGGGTCTTAGTAGTCTAATCTAATATTTTTCTTGCTGAAATCAGAATAGGAAAGCTTAGGTTATAATATTTGATCTTTTTCTTTTATGAAAAGATAATGGGAAACCTTAGCATTTTGATATTTTTCCTTGCTGAACTATTATAATAGGAAATTTTTAGAGATTCAATCATTTTAGCCTAATTGCTGAAATTATAATACGAAAGTATAGTTTTTTATGTTTTTCCGCTATCATAATAGAGACCTTAGTGATCTGATTTCCTTCGTTGTTCAAATTATAATACGAAAGTTCAGAGCTTTAATATATTTTCATACTATAATTATAACAGAAAAGCTTAGTGGAAGGATATTATTTATTCTTAAAATTTTAACAGGCAACTGTATTTTGAATTATTTTTAGTGATGAAATTAGGCTACATTGGAACAATTTACTGGTTTTTAGGAAACGTTATTGGTTTGGGATTTCTAAATGAGAATCTTATATTAAGAAAATGTTATAATTTCAACAGTTAAATTAAAAACATACGCCTTTTCTCACTGCAAGCAATAATTTCTTCTACAATTGAAACATCTTTACTATAATTTTTCTTACAATATGAACTCTTTTGTGTTGTTTTTGGAGCTCGGTCGTTATAAAACCTCACAGAATAAACCACGAAACGTATTTATAAAATTGAAGGCCTGAGCAGAGATATTTAAATGAAGCATACGCTTCAAAGCAAGCCACATTCTAGCATAATTAGTTTTCGACCTCGAAGGATTGTTTAGAGCGAGTCCAATGCCACGTCTCTTGTCAATCTGGTTGCTGTGCGACGCTGTGAAACCCGGTCACGTTGCTTCGTCCCATCAGCCACCCAGTCATTAACGCAGACCTAATCCAATAGTACGCAAGGCTGTCTTCCACATGCATTTATTACGCGTGTATCCCTGAGAAATGCTGTCGTGTGATTTTACTCATTTTCTGTTAGCGAATGTCACTGATATTTAAAGTAGACGAATACATTTGAGTGCTTCCTTCAATCCCTCTCTTAGTAGCACATCATTAATTTCTTTACTCTTTATGGATGCGGACTATCATTTGTAGTTTAAATCACTGTTTAAATGGGTTTTATTAAAAGTCAAAAATGAATATAGTGTTTTCAAAATCAACACTTAGGGCAGAGTAGCCATCGATGAACCGTTGCTTTCAATGGATCGTTACCACATTCTGGTCATATTGACTGCGTATGCGTGAAACATCACCCCAAGGCTTCCCCCTCGCGTATGTCACTCCTTAGTTGTCTTTGGTGGCGGCAGCAAACATGTTGGCTGAACAAGAAGCTCAGATACGTTTTTGTTATTTTTACTATAATTTTAAAGTAACTTTAAGTACAGAGCACATTGGCTTAATGACATTAAGTTATGAAATGACATAAATATCGTCGTTGCTTCTGCAATAACTCCTATGTGCAAAACATAAAATTTTTCAGTAGGAGGAAAAAACAAATTTATTCATCCTATGGCAGCCGTACATATGAGACTGTGAATTCTTACATTTTCGAAAGAAAGAAATATAATTACATATAGGAGATTTTATTATTAGCTGTATCACTATTTAAGTTATTTAATAGAGCAAACATCTGAAAATCGATAAATATGTCACATAGGAGTTATTGCAGGAACAACGACGATATGCTGGAAGCAGTGTTCTGTCTGCTTCCTTTTTAGTTGTATATTCATAAATTTTGTTAACCTCTTCAGCGCTCTTGAAGTATGATTAGAAAATGGCGAAGTCGCTATGGATAGACCAGCTGAAATTCCCATGAATGGACTATCATTCATAGAAACCAATTCCCTTCAGGAAGCAATCAAAATGAAGACTCCTGGTTTTGTTTCATGTATGAAGAAACCATCGAGGAAAATATGATGCAGTGTATATCTTGCATGAAATGGGTACATGAGGCTTGTTCAAATGTTAGGCGGAGTCAAAAGAAATACTCTGTGTGGCACGTGTGTCTTGAAAAGGAAGACTGTTTTATCTACAGTATAAGAATAATCTCAGACTCCAGGTAATCATTTAATGTGTATAATCACATCATTATGTTGCTGTCATGTAATTTAAAGTTGTATGTTAACATTTTTTAACTACTGTATTAGCTAATTTGAAATATCCTAAAGCATTTGTCATAATATCAGTATTTTCAGAATTACACTAATTTCAAGTTGTTTGTAAAATACCATTATTCATGAATTTTAGGGGTAAAAGAATATTACAGATAAAGAATGAACTATTCAGGAGTATCATTTCTTTAATTAGCTAGTATTCTGAAGCTAAAAATGTGTTGTGAATTCCATAGTTGCTTCGTATAGATTTTTTTTCCGATCTTTAACTACAAAATTACATTTTCTTACGCATCTATCACAACAATTGTTACAAATCACGCCACCCTTTTTAATATTGTACATTAGGATACATAATTAAATTGTAAAGAATCAAGTTCCTAAAGTTGTATGATTTGTAACAATTTTTGTGTTAAGTGCCTAAGAATGATGACATTTTTAGTTAAAAATTGAAAAACAAAACTTGTACAAAGCAATTAACAACACATTTTTAGCTTCAGAACACCAGCCAATTAAAGAAATGATACTTCTGAATAGTTCATTCTCTATTTGTAATATTTTTTTAACCTTAAAACTGATGGAAAAAGGTATTTTACTAACAACTTCAAATTAGTGTAACTCTAAAAACATTGAGATTAGGACAAAATTTTATATGATATTTTTGCTCAGAATATCTTAGGAAATAAGCTCCGTAATGGACGGTAAATCTTCGTGAATCACCCTGTATGACACATACATTAGAAGCAACATATAAGTAAGTATACAAATAAACGAAAATAAGTAAATGAATATTTAAATAAAGTAATTAAAGTAATAAACGAATGGGTAAATAAAAAGTTGATTTGATTAGCCAAACGTAAAGAGCTTAATAGAATATACGACCGCTTTGGTCATAACTATTTACCCTAATGATGGAACCTGCATGTAGTTCTGAAATATTGGGAATATGAAGTTCCAGGACACAGTGGAATACGGTACTCAAAATGTCTATTTCTGACTACCGGTACTTTTGTTCATTTTCTATATATGTAAGCACAGAAAAATAGCAGAAATATAAATGCTTTGTTTTAAGATTTTATGGAACAAAATTAAATATTAGATATGTGATACTACAAGTTATTTTAATTTGTGAATACTCAAAATATGTTGTTTAACATTTTTGTGTTGAGACGAAACCCAACAAACCATTAGTATATTCAGTGTCCTTTCCTGTAAATAATTTATTTGCAACTGAATTAATTTTAAATATAAAGCCAGTGTTTCTTTAGGATACAGTATTGTCTATGCATGACAGAATTATATAGCTAAATCAATGAATGGGCTTCGCTGGGTTTGAGTTATATCGTCCCTCAGTTTTAAAACGTCTATTACTAAGATCGTGACCCAACTGTATTGACGAATCCCTTCTTAAGCACACACAGCCCATACAGATGGCTTAAATGTCAAAGAAATTCTTATCACGTGGTTCACAAGCAATCTGGATTAACTTGGAGGGAAACAGAACTATTGTAACTCTTCGCAATCATAGTAGAAATACTCGCAGATGGTGTGTGAGGAAGAAAGTTTGTGTCGAAATAAGATGTTAAAAGTTGCCTTGGTTTCAAGAAAAAAAAAATCGCCGGTTAAATGTGTTGGAGAACCTCAAACAGTAATCCTGAAAATTGTCAACAACTTCATTCAACGACGTGCGAAATATTTTGGAAGAATAACAAAATTTTAACCATAAGTTAATTTCTGCGCAGATATTTAAAGTAATAACTTTTGTGAATTATGCTTCATATACTCAGTATTAAGTAATATAATGAGAAGTATCACTAAAATCTGGTTTATTACTCATGGAATTAGTTTCATTCCGTCTCTGCTGCTTTGAACGTGCGATTATGAATTACTTTCTACATAAATTTTCGCACAGAATAAAAATGATCATATTTGTAGGAAAACAGTAGAGCAAATGGACAACTTCAAATACTTGGGGTGTACCTACTATAAGCAGTAACATGAGCTGCTACCAGGAAGTCAAAAGGAGGATAGCAATGGCCAAGGAAGCTTTCAATAGAAAAGGGAGTACTTTCTGTAGACGTCTGGAAAATGAATTAAGGAAGAGATTAGTGAAGTGCATTGTGTGGAGTGTGACATTGTATGGGAACAGAAACATGGACATTACGACGAAGTGATGAGCAGCGACTAGAAACATTTGAAATGTGGATATGGAGAAGAATGGAGTGTGTGAAATGGACAGACAAAATAAGAAATGAAGCTGTGTTGGAAAGAGCGGGTGAAGAAAGAATGATACTGAAACTGATCAGGAAGAGAAAAATGAATTGGCTGGGTCACTGGCTCAGAAGAAACTGCCTACTGAAGGACGTACTGGAAGGAATGGTGAACGAGAGAAGAGTTCGAGGCAGAAGAATATATCAGATCATAGACGACATTAAGATATATGAATCATATATATGGAGACTAAGAGGAAAGATTGGAGAATGCTGGGTTTGCAATGAAATATCTGGACTGGGAGAGAACAATTATATAAATCTGTATTTTAGAAACTTTGTATTGTACAGTAGTGGCCAAAAAAAAAAAAAACCGGACCGATCCTTGTAGCTGATTTCAGAGCCTAGTTCACAGTGACAACACGATAGACTGGTAACTAAGACTGTCGTGGTTCCAATCCTGCCTGGGAAGGAAAGTTTTTTTTGTTCTTTATTCAAATTTATTTCCAATACTTTTCGATTGCAGCGATATTTTACTACTTAATTAACTTATTACTCCCAGAACATGAATTTTACCAGCTTATTTTCTAATGGCTTTCGAAATGGGCTACGTCAGCAGTCGAAACTACAACAATTTCAATAGATTACTCGCTATCTTGTGAATGCGGGCGTGGCATGCGCAGTGGCTCATTTCGGGGACTTTGATTATTCCGTCGGTCCGGTTTTTTTTGCCACTACTGTACACCCCTGAAATTAAATACATTTAATATTGTCAGGTAATTTCTACCTCAGTGATTCCCCTCATCGAGATCAGTATCATATCCTGGTCCCCAATGCAAAGCTCTCGCGATCTGTAGGTATATTCTTATAACCAGGAAATTAAATTATTATAGGAAGCTGGAAAGGATATTACTTTTAACATACGGAAAGTAGTTTACCTACTATCTTTTGAGCTTGAGATGGACTTCAGTTACGAATTCGGTTTTCCTATGAACAGGAAACTGAATTTTTAAAGAAGGAAGAACGGTTGCTACAAACGAAATACACATGTGCGGAGAATATTAGTTCGAAAATTTCCAGGAAACTAAATGCAAAACGTTTCCAACCACTGAAGGAAATTAAGAATGAGGGAAGCTAAGAAGGTTTTCAGAATATTTAATCAACCAATTTAAAGACATAATTTTGTGAGTGAGAATTCAAAATTATATTTTATGTCGGTGGTTTTCGATTTACTTCATTTTGGTTTCGTTACAGCCTTCTACAGCGACTCATAAAATACTGCATCTACCACGTCTTTTACGTAACCTCTATTTTGTCTTTTTCCGAAAAAATAAAATGCATAATATAGTACTACGATGGTTGCTACTACACCGAGAATAGTGCCGTCCTCCATGGCGGAATCAAAATGACTGGCTAGATGCTATGTATAATATTAAAACCAAAAACCAAAGCTGTTTTCGGCATTGGATGCACAGTTTAGAAGGGACAATTAGAGAACTTGTCAAAGCTACACATTTTGCCCAATGTTTGATCCAACGACACCATCCAACATTGGCAGACATTTATCACTTAGTGTACAGCCGGTTTGAGAAGAATCACATACGCTAATAGACATAAAAATATAAGTCAAGTCAACTTTATGACTCGTGTAATATTGCCTTCGATGTCAGTACGTCTCTTCCGTAACCTATTACCTGGTAAAGTCCAATAGGTTTATGATAGGTGGGGGCAGCACTTGCATTGTTAACGAGTTCAGACAGAAAGGCGGCGGTATAGTCAGGCAACAAGGACAAGTAAAGCACCAGACAGATACTGCAATATGTCTACTGTATACAGGGTGTTTAAAAGTATCCAATATTTTAAGAGGTGCTAGTATGCATCAAAACAAGAAAATAATGTCTAATAAACATGGTTCCTACAACACATACTTTCGAGATCTGAACACATGTTCATAGGAGGTGCTCAATGTGACGTCCATTCATGGCATTGGATTCCTCTACCCCTCGGGTAAGGAATCACGCACTCTTTGAAATTTGTTTTAAAACGTTAATAAGAAAGTCCTGCCCATATGTTGATTGAGAATCGGCGCTGATGCCTTGTTTGTTCAACTGCATGGGGATTTTCATCAGCCCACACATGCTGGTTACGAAAATTCACAACACCATCTCTGCTGAACCCCGCTCGTATCCGCAACCAGACTTTTGTTTTCAGTATTCCTTGCGACGTATCATTATTCCATACCAGGTGTTTCAACTACTGTATGATTATCTGGTAGTCTGCTGTATTGTATATAGGTCAGAAAGTAGAGAGAATTTTAGCTTGAAAATTGAGGTTTTTAAAGGAACTTTTAGTGACACTATGTATGACTGAATTGGCAACTCTGATTGGAGTTGACTTTTCAGTATGTGAAACCTGACCGTAATCTATGAATCAGCAGTCGATGCTTCCGGCGAATTTCCTCAGTCACAGATCCCAGTCACCTAAACTTTATGTACGAAATCTTGCTGCCAAGTTTGCTGTAAAAATTTGATGCCGTCATAAACAAGTTGCGTTAAGAATGTTGCGTTGCTCTGGGCTGCTGAAATTCTTGGTGTAGCCCATATACCCTAATAGCATTAGAGAACTTGAGTAGATTTTAATCTCGTTTAACTCAGAAGTAGTACCACAGCTGGTGACCTTTATGTCACGCATTAACAACCTTCCGCGTATCCGTATTATGGCTTGTGACGAAAGCTGGTCTTGACGTAACAGAAACATAATTTAAAGGTACACTCAGGTCCAATGCCGACGGATGCTGCCCGTAATTGACAGATGGAAGAAGCTGTTAGAGAATGAGCTGTAATATCATCTTTCCACTTTGGAGATCCTGACTCAAATCCTGTAAGGATGAAATAAAATTTGCAGTTAATAATTATAAAGCTTAATTTGCTTCATGGTAATAATTTCACCATCAAGAGATCCATCTGATCTTTCCTTGTTGAGACTTCCACACCCTCTTACCTAGCATCTCGTTTTGTTTACCTTTCACTACCTCCAACCCGGAACATGTACCTTCTCTCTATTCCTCTTCTCAGAACATCCTTCTACTTATCATCTTTCCCAGCATATCGATTCCATGCCTCTGGAATTCTCTCCCTGACCATATCAGAGACTGTCGGACAATATCGAAATTCAAATTGAATTTAAGGAATCATATTCAGTGGTGTGCTTTTTTAGGGGTAAAGTTTTTTTCTTTTTTTAATATATTTTACGTTACAATTATTAGCAAAATAAATGAATAAATGAATGAATAAATAAATAAATAAATAAATAAATATTATAGTTCATGGAATTGCTTATTAAACACCTGTCAGGTTGCGCAACTTCTGCTTAACTCATGACATACTGTATAATAAATATTGTAACTATGCTGTTATCAGTTTTACCCTTAATATGTAATGTATTTATTATTATTACTATTATTATTATCATCATCATCATCATCATCATTGATATCTTTTTTTTTCTTGTATTAGCTCAATGAGAGCTTTATGGTGTTGTTTGAATCTGTTGACCCTCTAAAAGGCTTTAATTTAATTTGTATTATTTTTGTCAGTGTTTGTATTTTTTTGTATTTATGTGTCCAATCTGGTAGGATTGAATAGAAGGCCTTATGTCCTTAATACTGCGAGGTTAAATAAATAAATAACGTGCGATATTTCAGGAAATGTGAGTGTACATTGTATGTTTTAACCTCAATATTTGGAGGACTAAGTAATTTAAGCTAGATAAGGTCACAAATGAAGACAAGACAAACCACGAAAAGTAAAGAAAAAGACATAGAAGGAACAGAGCAATAACTTAATTGATCAATTCACGGTAGACGAATGAACAGTAGTGGACTAGGAAACATGGCACGATGCGTCACTTGTTGAATAGGCACGGCAAATGTTTGGAAGAAGAAGATAGGAAGTTTGAGAATTCCTTCCCTAATTTGGTGTGTAGATGATGATTTAGCTGCTTCTATTTATTATTTTACATCAATACCTTGTGGTGTGCGGAATTGTAGATACTACGCTGCGTATGACCCACAGCAAGCTCTCGGCGTAGCCGGAGTCCGCGGGCGTTGCGGTTTCCCTTCAATGTATTCTTCCAGTAATTACGTTGCTAATACAATGTTAAAAGACTGTTTTATTCTAACAACCTATTCATGTTCGTAATTTAACTTATTATGTTCGAAATATACGTATGGTGTCATAGTATAGACCTATAGAACCTACTTGATCATACAAATAGCGATTCACAGGTAACGGAAAAAAAGAACGTAAAATTATATGGCTAACCGATAACTAACAAGCAAGCATTCTCAGGGGCAGATAAAAAAGTTATTTTTTTTCTTCCACCGTGTTAATAATGTCAAAATAAGTGCTTGTACAAATTTTTGCTACTCGACTGCAATTACGAGAACGTCCAGGAAGTGATTTTCCCTGGGGCAGTTTACAGAAAGAAAGCACAATTTCATGGAAAGATTTATTGAAACAGATACAGCAATTGTTGCGCTATTTTTCGACATATTCCCCATTGGAATTGAGGTATTTGTCATAACATGGGATCAATTTTCTATCTTTTTTGTCGTATAAGTCAGCCGCCCTGGGATCGGAACCAGTGTATGACAGCCGTCTGCACCTCTGTTGATAATTTCCTAGTTGACACTAGTATAAATGTGTCCCAAGCTTCGAATTCAAGAGCACTCAGTTTTGATCTGAATGTAGTGTCAGATATCTGGCCCAATGAAAATTCCTGCCTTCAATTTTGCATCACTTTTCACTCTCCCAAACTTCTCATTACTAATTCCACAATTTGGGACATCTGGCCTACATCTACGGCTGACCACTAGCATCCAGAATACAAAGCAGAAGTTAAATTAAAAATAAAATACAATATGATTTGCGGAGAGAATATGGAACAATGATAAATTTAAAAATAAAGTACAATTTGATTTCGAAGAAACTTGAGATGAAAGTACAATGAAAAGTAATGAAATGAAGTAAAAAAAATATATTTATTACGCAGTGTTATACAAGTGATTGTGTAAATGGATAATGAATCTCTCAATACCATCAGACAAATTTTGTTAATGTTCTCACTAAAGCCTTCACCATCATGATTCAGAGCTCACATAAAGTTTTTCATGAGGCCAAGTTTAATGTGAAGGGATGGAAGAAATATCTTCTTTGCATCAACGAGCGTCTTGTGTTAAAAATTTAAAATGTTATTATTTTAAAATTGTGAAGTGATAGAAAAAACGGACTTCAGATCTGTGATCAGAACACTCAAATTAGGGTTGGTACACTTGTTTTTATTCAGTAGTAAAATCACAATAAAATAAATAAAATTGATCTAAATGTATTAAAAATGTAAATTGTGGCGTAATAGATAAAACAGACTTCAGATCTGTAATCAGCACACTCAAATTAGGGTTGGTACACTTGTTTTTGTTCAGTAGTAAAATCACAATAAAATAAATAAAATTGATCCAAATGTATTAAAAATTAAAAAATTAAAAAATGTTACTATTTTAAAATTGTGACGTAATAGATAAAACGGACTTCAGATCTGTAATCAGCACACTCAAATTAGGGTTGATACACTTGTTTTTGTTCAGTAGTAAAATCACAATAAAATAAATAAAATTGATCTAAATGTATTAAAAATTAAAAAATGTTACTATTTTAAAATTGTGACGTAATAGATAAAACAGACTTCAGATTTGTAATCAGCACACTCAAATTAGGGTTGGTACACTAGTTTTCGTTCAGTAGTAAAATCACAATAAAATAAATAAAATTCATCTAAATGTATTAAAAATTAAAAAATTAAAAAATGTTACTATTTTAAAATTGTGACGTAATAGATAAAACGGACTTCAGATCTGTAATCAGCACACTCAAATTTAGGTTTGGTACACTTGTTTTTGTTCAGTAGTAAAATCACAATAAAGTAAATCAAATGGATCTAAATGTATTAAAAACGTAAAAATTAAAAATGTTATTATTTTAAAACTGTGACGCGATAGAAAAAAACGGATTTTAGATCTGTAATCAGCACACTTAAATTAGGGCTGGTACACTTGTTTTTGGTCAGTAGCAAAATCACTGTAGACCAGCGTAATTTAAATTCCACTAACGCAAAGGAACCAGACTATGACTGATTTGAAACGAGTAGTGACTTTCTTCAGGTGGGACTGCACATAAAGGATTACGGAATCCGACCAGCTGGTGATATTACAGCTTCTAAAAGACCGTGATGGTTAATGAAATCACGTTCGCTGTATTTGTTAAATTGACACCAGAACGAGTCCCAATACGAAAACGGTGAAATCAAATTTCTCAACATTAAAGTGCTGCCAACTTCTTCTGAGATCTAGCCCATACAATCTCTTTTAACCAGTGAAACGTATCGAGACATATTGAGTACATTTACAAGAATGACTTTCACAGATGCAGCTTCCAAAGAGAAAATCTTCTAGTTACTGGAGGATCCTTAATGTGAGATTTTAGACGGATTACTGTTAAATGTAGTTTACCTCAAGTGGAATGCGGATTTGTTTGTATCGTTATTAAAGTTAATTAATTAAATAAATGAATAAATATTAATTCTTCACTTTCGGGTTCAGCCTATCTCACTTCACCGTAATTTCCTTCATCTACTTACAGTACATTGGTCAGTAGTTGTGAAGCTTCTAGACCTCTATAGTATTCTGTCACTTTCATTGTATGGCAATACTATCTACATAGTTCTTTTTACAACAATGTTTATCATATAAGACTAGAACTTTAAATCTTTTCTAATATCTCATCATAACATCAATTAAAAGTTCTTTAGAATTTTACCTCAACAGATATGGGTTTGTGTTAGTCATCATTAATCATTGTGTTATCCCATAAGCCCATATTCGTCCGTTTTCATATTCTCTCTCGCTATCATATTATTAATACTCGATCACAACGCGATAACATGCTAGAAATTCCACTCTACACATCATCTCTGTATTCCTCATCTTTCACTGTTACTACCTCTCGTCGATGGAACTCTCTGCCTCCTGAAGTCAAGGGCTGCCGAACCTTCAAATCTTTCAAACCCAAGTTAGAAAATTGTCTTATGACGAGTTGCCAAACTAACTTACTGTTATGACAAGTGTTGTATTACATGTTTACATGTATTCACTATATTTGTCATATTCTAGTAATGTTTACTTTATTTTATCTGCTTTAGTTTCATCATATTTCCCGATAACGGTATATCTATAATGTGATAACTTGAGCTATACACAATATAATCATAATTTTCCTTACTGTGTGTACCTAAAATATTGTGTTCATTGTATGCTTTGTACTTCACTATTTTATTATTATTATTATTATTATTATTATTATTATTATTATTAGAAATATTATTATTGTCTTATATTGTCTCACTTATTTTGACCTACTGTTCACATTTTATTATGCATATTTATTTCTTTCTATATGTTATATATTATGTCTGATTTCTACTGACTTGTTGTTTACATTATATTATGATTATCTACTTCAGTTTTGAGTGTAAAATTGTAGTGTACTTTACTTTGTAAATTTGTTTTCTTTTTTTTTTTTTGTATCGCAGTTTTACTCCTGGTTGAGTGTTAGAGAAGGCCGTATGGCCTTAACTCTGCCAGGTTAAATAAACCATTACTATTATTATTATTATTATTATTATTATTATTATTATTATTATTATTATTATTATTATTAAAGATTCTTGCGATATACAATGTGTCATTTTATAAGGAAACTGCTGTCCGTGACATAATTTACGGATAAAAATATATAACAATAAATGATACTTAAGAGATAGTGGTTAAAACCGCATAAATGTAATTCCTAAGGTATGGTTCCGGATACACTATCGGAGGCTAAATTCGTAATATGTATATTAGAAATAATGTAAACACATTCATCTAAACGCAATAGTGAAATAAATAAATTTCTTTGACATCGATATACACGTAAGTGCATATTATATAAATAAGGACTTCAAGACAATAGGGTTTCTACATGTTGGATGCTCAAATAGTTATTTACGTAACTCCTTAAGGGGTTAGGTATAGCTTACAGCAGTAAAATGTTTGGAAATATTCAACATTTTCTTTCTCCATTACTGTATCTTGCAGGAGAGAACTGTTGCGAATAATCATGACGCGTGTTTAAGAAAGGGATGTGAGATTTCAAAAGAAGTTTTAAATGTAGTCAATGCCATTGTAACAATGAAAATTATACTAGTACATTATGCAACGAGCCTATAATGATAGTAATTAAGACGCGAGTATGTTTTTATGAAACGAGCGCAAGCGAGTTTCAGAATTTCCATACGAGCGTCTTAATTACCATTATAGGCAAGTTTCATACGACTTTTTATGCTCGACCATATTTCTAACTTGAAATTATTCAGAAGTATTCATTTTATTCGTATCTAACTGAAGAGCGGAAGTGACATTGTGCGGCTCGTAAATTGTGAGATATGCGCAGACGCGAAAGTATTTATTTTTTCCGAGGAACAATAATGTCATTGACCTTGATATAATCTGAGAATAACATGAACTAATTTTGATATAACCTGGAAATCAATTTAGAATTGAAAAACGAGATGACAAATTGAATTTATTTGAATATTATTTATAATTAACGCTAATTATTATAGTAACAGAACATAACCTTCTGCGACAGTATTGGATTTCCAGCCTCCGTGACGTTTCCCTCGTTGTCTTTCGATTGCATATCCGAGAATAATCGAAAACCTGGACTTTAATGAATAGGTGTACTTTAATGACATGCATTAAAGGACTGCTACCAGGTGTATAATTACTACATTTCGGCATGGTAGGGCATAAAAGATATTTAAGAAACAGTGCAACAAAAGTGAATTAACTATTTATGTAAGTAAATTAAGTAAGGAAGTTAATGCGAACTAACAGAAATACCATACGTATCTTTAATTTATTGACTTCAATTAGGTAAATTCAGGCTTGTATATATAATGCACATTACAGGGCACTCCGATCGAAATTGAAGATTTGTTTGATATTTTATGTCTCTGAACTGACGCTTTTCTATGTGTGTGTTTTCAGAAAAATGATTTGAAGTATATGTTTTGTGCTATGTTTCTGTATTATTTTGAATATTATATGTTGAAGTCAATGTTGTGGTTATAGGAATAACATCCAATAACTCAGACCCGTCCATAAAAGTATGACGAAGTTAGAATTTATTAATTATTTTGAGGAACGTAATTTGACTATGACAACGCGTAAAATACAAATTATATCATATATACATAATAGAAAAAGAATATATAAACAGAAAATAATGTAACAAAACAAGGAAAAGGCTAATAATTGAGTCCTCATACTACGTTTATCATGGGAGTCTGGAAAGTAACTATAACATAACCTCAGAATGGGACTGATTCTATGATACGACCACATCAAAGGAATGGGAGGGACAATATTAAAATGGATTTGAGGGAGGTGGGATATGATGGTAGAGGATGGATTAATCTTGCTCAGGATAGGGACCGATGGCGGGCTTATGTAAGGGCGGCAATGAACCTCCAGGTTCCCTAAAAGCAGTAAGTAAGTAAGTAATAGTAATAATAATGATAATAATAATACTTAAGATATCAGTCAAGAAGATTAATTCATAGGGTGCACGTTGTTATAAATTTTGAAGAAAGACCTATCAAAACACTATTATCAATTTACTGACGCAATGAAACAGACTTGAGTTAGTGGCACATCTAAAACAACTGGTGCTGTCAGACTTAAATCACTTGCAGGCGTGGCTGCATATCTGAAGTAATGGCTAACATGTTTTTGTCACGATCGAGTACAGCTATCTAATTTTATCTCATCTTATATTCAGATACATATTATACAACAAACTTATTTGCTTGGATATTCCTCAGCATTTGCTTTCATTTCTTCTATTTGAGCACCAGTGCATAAATGCATCGAATGCACAAGGCGAAGATTGTCGTTCTATGTATGTAAGAATTTCATGAATGAACTTCCGGATCAGAATATCGTGATTCAAATATTTATGATTTTTATTTCATTATTATTATTATTATTTGATTTTCACATACTTCTTAGGCTTACTTTAAAGTAACATAGGCTATAAAGATTTGTTCATAAAAAGTGAAACAATCTCTTCAATTCATAACTTAAAAGTTTAATTAATTGAGATTACCTCATATAATCCTGTGCATATAAATAAATCAGTAATTGAATGAATTAACTAATTAATTAATTAGATGATGAAAGAAATAACAATGATATAAAGTTATAAAAGAAGGATTACAGGAAGAAGTTGAGGGATAAAAAAATGAAAGTCAAAAGAAGTTATCAAAGGAATAAAGGAAGGATGAAGAAAGATATGGATAATGAAAGAAAATAAGAGAAGAAATGAAGTAAGACATTAAGAAGGAATTGAAAAGGAATGAAGGATTGAACATGGAAATAAAGAGAAAAAGTATGGGAAGGGAATGAAAGTGGAAATGTTACGAATGAAAAATGAAGAAGAGGAAAACGAAATACAGAAGAAAATATAGGAAGTGATGGAGGTAGAAATAATGGAACAAAGCAAAAAATAAAAGAGAGAAGAAAGAAATATAGAAGAAAATGTATGAAGTAATTGAGATAGAAATAATGATACGAGTGAAAAATGAAGTAGAAAAGAAAGAAATGTAGAAGAAAGTGTAGGAAGCGAGGCAGGTAGAAATAATAGTACGGATGTAAAATAAAAAGAACGAAATACAGAAGAAAATGTAGGAAGTGATGGAGAGGTAGAAATAATGGTACGAAACAAAAATAAACGAGAGAAGAAAGAAATACAGAAGAAAATGTAGGAAGTGATGTAGATAGAAATAATAGTACGAATGAAAAATAAAGAAAAGAAAGAAAGAAATACAGAAGAAAATGTATGAAGTAATTGAGATAGAAATAACGATACGAATGAAAAATAAAGTAGAAAAGAAAGAAATGCAGAGAAAGTGTAGGAAGTGATGAAGGTAGAAATACTGGTACGAAACAAAAATAAAGGAGAGAGAGAGAGAAATACAGAAGAAAATGTAGGAAGTGATGTAGATAGAAATAATAGTAAACATGAAAAATAAAGAAAAGAAAGAAAGAAATACAGAAGAAAATATATGAAGCAATTGAGATAGAAATAACGATACGAATGAAAAATAAAGTAGAAAAGAAAGAAATGCAGAGAAAGTGTAGGAAGTGATGAAGGTAGAAACAATGGTACAAAACAAAAATAAAGGAGAGAAGAAAGAAATACAGAAGAAAATGTAGGAAGTGATGTAGATAGAAATAATAGTACGCATGAAAAATAAAGAAAAGAAAGAAAGAAATACAGAAGAAAATTTGTGAAGTAATTGAGATAGAAATAATGACACGAATGCAAAATAAAGTAGAAAAGAAAGAAATGTAGAGAAAGTGTAGGAAGTGATGAAGGTAGAAATAATGAAACGAATAAAGAATGCAGGAAAGAAGAACGAAATAAAGACGAAAATACGGCAAGTGATGAAGGAAGAAATAATGATACGAATTAAAAAAATAGAGAAAAACGATGTACAAAAGAAAATGTGAAAAGTGATGAAGATAGAAATAATGTCAGGAATAGGAAATGGAAAAAATAAAGACGAAATACAGAAATATGGGAAGCGGTGAAGGTAGAAATAATGGCACGAATAAAAAATGAAGGAAAGAAAGAAGAAATACAGAAATATGGGAAGCGTTGAAGGTAGAAATAATGGCACGAATAAAAAAATAAAGGAAAGAAGGACGAAATACAGAAAAAATATAGGAAGTGTTGAAGGTAGAACTAATGGCACGAATAAAAATGAAGGAAAGAACGTCGAAATACAGAAATAGGGGAAGCGTTGAAGGTAGAAATAATGGCACGAATTAAAATGAAGGAAATAATGACGAAATACAGAAATATGGGAAGCGTTGAAGGTATAAATAAAGGCACGAATAAAAATGAAGGAAAGAATGATGAAATACAGAAATATGGGAAGCGTTGAAGGTAGAAATAATGGCACGAATAAAAATGAAGGAAAGAATGACGAAATACAATGAGAAGCGTTGAAGGTAGAAATAATGGCACGAATAAAAATGAAGGAAATAATGACGAAATATAGAAGTATGTGAAGCGTTGAGGTAGAAATAATGGCACGAATAAAAATGAAGGAAAGAATGACGAAATACAGAAATATGGGAGGCGTTGAAGGTAGAAATAATGGCACGAAAAATATAGGAAGTGTTGAAGGTAGAAATAATAGTTACGAATTGAAAATGAAGTAGAAAAGAACACCATACAGAAACAAATATGAGAAGTGATGAATTGTAAAGGAAAAAGGACGAAATGAAGAAGAAATTTTGTAAATGAATGAAGGAAATAATAATGGTACGTAGGATAAATAAAGGAGAAAAGGACAAAATGAAAAAGAATTTAATATGAATTAATGAGAAAGAACTATTGGTAGCACGAAACTTGAAGAGGAAAGGCACGAAATGAAGAAGAAATTATATGAATTATTGAAGGAAGAAATAATGGTATCAATGAAAAAATATTAAAGCAGGAATGACCATGAAAAGTAGACAATGAATTTGGGAAGAAATGAGAAATAAATAAGGGAAGGGATGCTGAAGGATGCAAGGAATAAATAAAAGGAAATAAATGAAGAAATTTGATAAGTGAGGACTGAGATATAACACAACAGACACATGCCGGACTTTGTAACATTAAACGGAATATATAAATTATGAAACATATGTCTCAGCTAAAGCAAAGTTTTGATATCCATTCACGTCACTGAGTAGACCTGCAAGATAAACAACGCAATTGATATAATCGGTAACAATAACCTTAACTCTTGACCAGAGCTAACAGAAAGAATGGAATCAGCAGGGACTTCGGTTATAGGCTGACATCTTCATAGAAGCCATGGCCAGCAGACTGGCACTGACCTACATTAAAGAAATACACAACATGTTTGGAGCTGGGGACTGTAAGGAAGTGGACTTCACATCGCCCTGTACCAATTAGGTACGTGGCCACATATTAATTAACCCCTCTCTTAGTCGCCACATCAATTTTGCATGGCACTGACCTCCATATACCGCATGCTGTACGGAAGTAAATTTAATATAGTCCATTAGAAGCCGTGAAAACAAGAGTCCGGATTTCACACCAAAACTGACCTATCCTTACTGACTTTATTCGTGATTTCCCTCAGTAAATTTCGAAGTGTATAACTGATCAATGCTGATAATGATTGTTTCACTCACCTTAATGTGATTTTTTTAAAGTGGGGAAAAATACAGTAACTTGTAAAATATCTGCTTTCAAATTTCAACGGAAATTTCGACGTCTTGTAAACAAATTACAATTGTTGTCTGATTGACGTAATATGTACCTATGTGATACTTACAAAAGGCTTTTCAGAGAACCCGGAGATTCATATAAGTCCACCATCGGTCCCTATCCTGAGCAAGATTAATCAGTCCCTACCTTCATATCCCACCAACCTCAAATAAATTTTAATATTATCTTCCCATATATGTCTCGACCTCCCAAAAGGTATTTTTCCCTCAGATCTTTCACCTGACATTCTATATACATTTCTGGATTCGCTCATATGTGCTACATGCCCTGCCCATCTCAAACGTCTGGATTTAATGTTCCTAATTGTCAGGTGAAGAATACAATGCGTGCAGTTCTGCGAAGAGTTGCTTTCTCCATTCTCCTGTAACTTAATTCCTCTTAGCCCCAAATATTTTCCTTAAGTGCCTTGTTCTCAAACACCCTTAACCTCTGTTTCTCTCTCAAAGTGAGAGTCAAGATTCATAATACTATAAAACAACCGGTAATATAATTGTTTTATAAATTCCAACTTTCAGTTTTTTTTAAAGCAGACTGGATGGCAAAAGATTTTCAATCGAATAATGACACACATTTTCCATATTTATTTCGCGTTCAATTTCCCCCGAGCAGCATTAATATTTATTACTGTCGGTCCAAGATATTTGAAAATTTCCATCTTTTCAAAGGATAAATTTCCAATTTTTATATTTCCATTGTACCTGAGTCATTTTTACTCCCTCACAATGAAGTTGATGATGAAGTTTATACGTTGGCTAGACTGCTAACCTTCAGTCAGCTGTTCATAGTGTAATGTATGTACTTTATATTAAGATTTAAAAAAATATATTATTTTCAAAATATAGGCCTACTATCGTGCAAAAAAATACTGCACAGTAGTGGCAAAAAAACCCGGACCGACCCTTGTAGCTAATTTCAGAGCCTTGTTCACTCCAGAGCACGTTAGATTGGTAACTAAGACTTTCGTGGTTCGAATCCTGCCTGGGAAGGAAACTTTTTTGTTCCTTATTCAAATTCATTCCCAATACTTTTCGATTGCAGCGATATTTTACTACTTAATTAACTTATTATTCCCAGAACATGAATTTTACCACCAATCGAAGAGTTTTTCAAACTTTCCCTCTTTCTACAAAAAGCACTTCCCAACCTTGTATCGTAATATACTATTACAATTTTGAAAGTAGTGTTGAAATTTAACATGTTCATAAATTAACTATCAGGGCTACGATAATACTAATATTCCTGAGGATACGATAATTCCAATGTTAATGTTTCCTGCTTAATAATCAGTCTGCCTAATATATGAGTGGAAACACTCTTCGTTCTTTGAAAAGTCCTCTATCTACCTATCACTAATTCAATATTGGCAGCGGCTGTACGTACGGTTGTGTATGAAAGGCCGCCGCGGACGCTCGGCCGGCTCGCCGCCGATCTTGACGACGACGCGGTGCGGCTCCGTGGGCTGCTGGTAGTAGTGGTGCGGGTGCTGCTTCACCAGCAGGTACTGACAGTCCGTGTGGCTGTGGCTGCTGGGCGACAGCGCTCCCGGCGACTTGGTCTCCGGCAACTGCAGGCTGCGAGACCTCCTCACGCGGTTGCGGCCGTCCCACGTGTGGTACCCGTGCGGTGCCGGTTCCGGCATTCGAATCAAGGTCTGCTGCACCTGCTGCTGCTGCTGCTTCTGTTGCTGTTGTTGCTGCTGAAGTTGTTGCTGCTGCAGTTGTTGCTGCTGTAGTTGTTGCTGTTGAAGTTGTTGCTGTTGAAGTTGTTGCTGTTGAAGTTGCTGCTGTTGAAGTTGTTGCTGTTGCTGCTGCTTGGCGATCGAGTGGCTCACAGAACGTCTGAACGCCTGCGAGGATCCAGTCCTCCCCGTGCAACTGCTCGACGAGGAAGATGATGACGATGACGAGTCATTGGAGACGAGTTTCTTATTGTTGCCCTCGGAGCCCGGCGATCGTCTCAGAGGATGAGAGCGGTGATCCGTCCGCTGATTTTGGTGGTGTAGCCTGATACCGTCTCTATGACGCATAGAGGACGGCGATATTTTGTCCCCGTTGACGAGACTCCGATCTTTGGGCTGTAGTCCCGCGCCCGCAGCGGGAGTGTCCGGTGACGAATTGATAACAGTGATGGAGGAGAAGGCGCTCAGGTTGTGTGACGACTCCCTGTTCTCGTCCTCGTCGCCGTCCTCGTAGCCGCCGATGGACGAATCGGTCTCCGAGAGCCGCGGCATGGCGGCACGAGTGTTCATGCTGCTGTCCAAGCTGCGGAACCCGAACGACGACGACGACGAGGACGACGAGTCGTACTTCTGGAACTGGGAGCGGCGCGTACCGCTGGCCGTCGTGTCCTCCAGCGACTTGGTCTGGGGGATTCGCAGCGGCGGCTGCTGGGGTGTCCCCACCGGAGAGGGCGTGAGTCTCCGGGCGCGAATGGAGCCAGGGACCATTGTCGTACGCGGAGACGGCAGTGTGCTCCAGTTAATGGGCGGAGGCGGCGACGGGGGCGGGCTCACGATGTCGCTGTCCACGATGGCGTTGGAACGGGGGAGGAATGGCGGCTTGCCCGTGTTATTGCGCAGCCTAGGCGCTGTCTGATACCTGCGGCTCGGGTCCTGGAACGCCGGCGGAGGCGAAATGATAGGCGTAATAGATGGCGGCGACATCGGGTCGCCGGAGATGGCGTGATCTTGCGGAGACGGCGACGCACTGCGGCTGCTGATGCGGTGCTCGAACTCGCGTCCCTTGGTGATTCCGATGGGCAGCGGAAGGAAAGCGGGCCGCTGCTGCTCCTCCGTCTTGTTCAACTCCGGAAACTTGCCGGGCTCGCTGTTGCTGCAGTGGTAGTCGGAGAGCTTGATGCCTCGTCGCGACGGCAGCGTGCTGGCGACGGCGGGGGCGGCGCTGGTGGTGACGGTAGGCGGCAGGATGCCGTAGTTGGCTCGGCGGTTCTCGTCTAGGGAGCGCTGCTGGACTTGCACCCAGCCGGAGCGGCCCAAGTACACGCCGTCCACCTCGCGGTCGCACCAGCGCACGGGCGACAGCTCCCGGCTGCACGTGCCGTTGTTTGCGCCTCCTCTGTCGACCGATGACACGACGTTACCGGCGATGAAGAGCGCGGCCGGCCCGGCATCTCGGCGCCGAGCGGAGGGCAGTGACGCGTAATTCGTATTGCGGCTCTGCTGCGTCGAACTGCCCGAGTACTTGACCTGCAGCGTGGGAATAGAGCTCACCACGCTGCTGCGAGACGGGGGCCGCGACCCCAAGCTGCTCGTGGTCGTCGTCTCCCACGGCTCTGATGTGCTACGCAGGTGCAGGATCGACACGTTGGGGCCCCTGCGACAGTCAAACACAGACCATGAGACAGAGATCACATTGATTTGTACTGGAATAAGAGGAAGTGGTAAATTACTCTCGAAACTTTATCAGGAATACTAAAATAGCTGCAATCTTTTGGAGATGAATTAATGCAAAGAGAGGTTGAGAACTGCGTGGGGTTGAAGAGAAAAGTGGAGCTTCCACGACAAAACTCAAAACAACAGTAAATTTGAAAAAGAAATAATAATCAAGACTAGTTATAAACTCAAAGAACAGGAATAAGTAATTCTGAGACGATGGAAATGTTCCATTTTATCAAATGGTCGCATTCCTGCCGAAAACTGTACCGATCCCCAATTATGATGGGCATTTTAAAATAAATATAAACTTAATACGCTTTGTTTATTTGTTTATTTATTTAAAATTCAGTTCAGTTCAAATGAATTGAATTGAGTCCAGTTCAGTTCACTTCTGTTCAATTGAATTGAGTCCAGTTCAGTTCAATTCAATTCGTTCATTCGTTAGTTCGTTTATTTATTTATTTGTTGTAAATGGAGTTTGTCTTACAGAAAAATAAGATGACCACAAAGATCCATGATGATAAAACAGACTAGAAGTCGTGAACAATTAAAAAAAAACATAAACGATGAAATTATAATATACAATTAGCATAATAATTCATATAATCTGAGAAATTAGAAAGTGTTAAACAGATGATTGTTTACTGTTTAATATATGTCCTGAATCCTTCAAAATGTTTTCAAGATTCTCTCTGTGTTGGTGTTTCCTCAAACCCAGTTGTTGGAGTTACTCTTTAGTTCACTTAAAGGATGTCCCACGAGCACCAAAAGTAAAGCCCTTATAGATACCGGGACCATTGCCTTCCACAGGGACAGTCCAACATGTAAAAGATAATTTAAGTCACCACCAACGTTTTCAGTTCCTGCTTGTGCTAGTACGGAGGTGTGATGTAGCTGTAACGTACGCCAAGCGAGCAAATTGGTCCCTTTTTCTGTACCTTCTATGAATGAGGTTTCCACCCTCTCAACCATGCATTGTAATGATCGTGCAATAAAATAAATACATTTTTGTGTCTTTGTCTAGCATTCTGTATTAACTGATTGATTCTCAAAAATGGTGATGAATTTGATTCCCACGAAATAAAAATGACTGGATAATTCGAGCATTCTGAATACGTTGTTAAATAAAGATGTGAAGAATGACACGGAGTGTAATACTGAAACAAGTAAGGTTCCGAACGCACCGTCCTAACCCTGAGATCTGCATCTTAGCATCCGTCTGAAGACCCTTCACCGTTTTCTCTTTCTGATCGCACCTTAACCATAACCAGTCATTCCAATCCTCAATACGTGTCGGTCGTTACGTTTGTACTCTGCTGACCTATGGTAAGGGTAAGGACCTCTTTAAGGAGCGTCACATAGTTGAACAAACTGTTATCGATCTTCGTGAATTTTTGTTAAAGAAACTGAGACACGATGCAGAGTGAAAGCTATAATTTGCTTCGCCATTTTTTTCCGATAACGTTAGTCTGTGATCACAATATTTTTAATGACTGTGTGGGTTGTACGATATAGTTTTTTACGTGACTTTGTCTGCAGGGAACACATTAAGGAGCAACTCTATTTCACTGTCGTCCCTTGTGAACGCTCACTTATCCTCAAACTCAACCATTTTATATGAAAAGCAATTTAACTTCGAGAAGTAGTATGACCAAACGAATAATTCTTGTATATTTTCATATTTGTAAATTTTATCTTAAAAACGGACCTAAATATTTTAATTAAATATAATGAATCTACCGTTATCGGGTATGAGAAGGCGATTTAGGTTGATCTTGACTTTCGGAAAATCATTTAGGAGTTAAATAACCAAATTTATGGGCTCCGTTGTTAGGATATATTTAAATTTAGAATTCCATTAATTCGCAGTTGATGTGCAGTTTAGCCAACTTCAGTGATTTCTTACTGAATCTGGCTGTTTTTAGGTAGAATTCAGAAGTGGAGGTCGGTGGTTAGGGGAATTATCAGAGGATTTTTGTAGAGTCTTGTTTTTATTTTGTACTTACGTTTGCGGTGTCAACACTGGAGAGAATGGAAATAAATAAAATATTAATGATAACGTTGAGTACAATACTCCGTTCGAAAATATTCGCTTACTTAGATTTGTGCTTCTCTTGAATTATCAAATAGCAGAAAGGAAAAATAAATTTGTTGTTTGAATTAATGAAGAGTAGCCCGTGAAAAATAGAAGTAAATCAGAAATTGTTGTAACATTATAGTCGTCTGTTCTTTAAATGATTATTAGTCACTGTGGTAGTGCCTGTGTTGTGATTGCGGTATTCTTATTCATGGGAAAATGTGAAGTGCCATTTGATTAGAAATTTAGAAAAGAATGGCTAGAAAATGTTAGTTTACAAGACCCTGACAATATGGAAGATTTCAATATCGGATCACTACAGAGTATAAGGTGAGGCTAGAGCAGACTGGTCGGCCTTGGCCCTTTATGGGCTGTCGCACCATAGATTTTATTATGTAATATAAACATTATCAAATGAGAGTGCCCAATATAATGCCTTTAATAATATTGTGTCTGAAATTGAGGATATCAGAACTGCTAAAAGAGATCAATTCTTTTCTAATGGAGAAAAACGGTTGCAACTGCAGTCAACTGAAACCCCATCAGCCATTACACTGATTATTATTTTACATGGGCCCTCCCCATCTTTTACCACAAGCTGCAGTAAATTGACTGTAGTGGCTGAAATTCGATCCAGCAATCTTTAGCACGATATGCTGGCCATATATATCGCCCCGTGCCTCTAACCACGTAGCTACGAATCCAACGAGTGTTGGCGCGTAAAAGAGTTTTACAAGTATCTAAACTGATTTAAGTTTTGAGAGCAAAAGTGGCACTATTCACTGTCACAGAAGAGGTTAAGTTCAGGAACTATTCAGAGGAAATGGGGATTATATGTTAAGAATGAAGCAATGATGAGGTAATGATGTCAAGGGTACAATGAACTGAGAGACGTTTAGACTCATATGATGTGAGATACAATGAATTCGATAAAAATAACATTCTGATTTACATCGCCTTTTATCCGAACTAAACATCATTGCGGATAATGGAGGGCGATTCGTTGGATCGCATACTAGATATTTCACAAATGCGGACCATCCTGGTCAAGGGATCGGCATAACGTAGGGTCACCGCTGAGACATTACAGGGCAATCATAAAATAATGAACAAACACCCAGTCCCATGGACGCTATCCAGTAGTCAGAAAGGAGGACAACAAAAACAATAATTAAAATTGTCACTATTATCATTATCACTAATAGCAGCATTACTAGAATTCTGAAACTGACTGTAATCGTTACAATAGTTAATATAATGAAAATATTGGTTTTGTGACCAATATGATCTACAAAACATTTTACAGAACGCAGGAATAGGGATGTATGTTTGAGTCCATGGAAGAGATGAACGCTCGCTTCTCCTGATGGAGGTCAAACATGGTTGAGCTGTGTTTAAAGCTACATGAACTGAACAACGATGATAGTGAATAATTCCTCCTTGATTAGAGATTACGTTTCATCCTGGGTTTATTTCGATTAATTGTAACCCTGGTAGTTCAATGGTTCCCCACTAGACTTAAGGTCGTACATTGGTTGAAACGTGCACAAAGGTAACAATAGAAACAGGGGTTAAATTAGCATTATGCTTTTCTACTCAAGAAATTAAGTGAAACATTTGTTGTCAGATGTTTATATACCTAAAAGAGATGACATATTTAGAGTGTTCTGTTTTTAACGACACTGTATGAACATCATGATTATCTCAAGTCGGTAAAATTAATGAGCTTCAAGATTCACCATGAAATTATCTGACATTGGCCTTACAGTTGGGGAAAATCTCGACAAAAATATATTGGATCTCAAGCCCACTAGCTATGCAGAGACTATGCAGAATGAAGATTATGATGATGGTGGTTATAATGATAATACAGTAGAATCTCTATTATCCGCGGTAATGGAGGGAGGGAACTGAACGAATAATCGAAAAAAGTCGGACAATCCGTACGATGAATGATTTTCATCAATTAAGTGTACGTAATTTAAAGTTTAAGTAGGGAGGAGGTAGAACGCTTCATACCGCCCAACTTCAATTAAAGCGTGGAATGAGACCTCTGCCATTGGTACCCGGAGTGAGACAAGTGGCCAACAGGCTTGGAGCTCACATATTTAGTTTCTTTCAGCCCCGAAACCCTTGCAAGGACGCACCTTTTAAATTTCTCCTCCCACTCCTCCTCTTTCAATTCAATTCAATTCTGCCATTGGTTGAAGGGCAGTTATACATTTCTCCTCCTCTGTCAGCAATGTTTAATTTTCTGTCAAACATTATGGTACGAAGTATAGACTATGAAGAACGAGAGCAGTGACTGTTAACCCGACAACATGGACGAGTTCAACACGGCAGCCGAATAGCTACAGAGCATATTAAGGTTCTCCGATTGGTCTTGATCTGGATGATTTTGACATAGCATCACAATCTTTGGAGATAATCTCCCCTCCTTTTACCGACCGATGGTCGGTCTTCCAGGTACTGCTTGAATAATAGGTGAATAGACACACCCAGCTATACGAAACAATGACCTTTCAGTTTTGATGTATATACACACACATTTTTAGTTGGTTATTTAACGACGCTGTATCAACTACGAGGTTATTTAGCGTCGATGAGATTGGTGATAGCGAGATGATATTTGGCGAGATGAGGCCGAGGATTCACCATAGATTACCTGACATTCACCTTACGGTTGGGGAAAACCTCGGAAAAAACCAATCAGGTAATTAGCCCAAGCGGAGATCGAACCCGCGTTCGAGCGCAACTTCAGACCTGCAGGCAAGCGCCTTAACCGACTGAGTCACGCCGGTGGCTTATATATATCTGAGTCATGAAAATCAGTACATGAAAGTAACAAAAGAAAACTATAACATGCGAAACCTGAGGACTCAGTAGGAAAGTACAAGAGAAATGAAGTGATCAGGAAAATCTCAAAACTATTGTTTAATTGAAGAAATAGGAAATAGCAGGCATAAAAGAAGTGTTTTTTTAAACAACCATAATCCAAGAACATAAATTTTCAGGAGAAACAAAAAATATCTCGCATGGGTGTTGTTGACACTTCAAGTATGAAATTCTTCATTCCATTTCTTAAGGTGTTATAGAAACTTGGGAAAACTGAAGTACATTTATAACTTGAATTGTCTCATAGAAATATCGTGCAAATGCAGGTAACTGTGGACAATGGTTGTTTAAGAAAAAATACTCAGTTGTGGTTGAAGTGTCCCTCTCCTTTAAACTTCTTTCTCTTTATTATATCCTGTTTATTCTTCTTTAGTTGCTTGTGTTTCTTCTATGGGGTTACGTCTGCACCTAAAGAGGACTCCATAACTAAAATAACAATTCATGTGCCAAAGTATTTTTCTCTGAGGTGATTTTTGCCGCGAACGTAAGAAGTACTGCCAATTTACTACAGTTCAAAACTGTATTGACTATTGCATTTTTACTACGTCATACTACTTTTGACCAATAAAACGGTACGAAAGGACGTGTTTCAACCAATCACGGCTGTTTATCCTACAATTTTATCACTTCCCTAGCATTTGTTTGTTTTCATCAGTTCCATAACATTTGTTTCTTTACGATAATATAAAACATGCTTGCGATCGTCATATGTTTCCCGCATAGATAGTCGACTGAAAATGGCGGCTCCGTTCAAATGTTCTGGTGAAGGAAACATTAGTGAAATAGAATTTTAGTAAGTCAATTAATATCTATTTTATTGTATTGGAGTACTTTATTTCTTCTGATCTTTATATATTTTCTTCTGTTTTTATCACCTCCCTAACATTTGTTTCTTTTTTACCAACATTTCAAACTGCAAATTCTTTAGGGTACTATGAAACATGTTTTGCGATCGTCATTTGTTTACTGCATATATATAATCAACTGAAAATGCGGCTCCGTTCAAACGTTTTGGTGAAGCTAACATTAGTGAAATAGAATTTTAGTAAGTTAATATCTTATTGTATTAGAGTACTTTATTTCTTTTAATCTTTATATACTTTCTTCTAATCGTGTAATAGTAAATTAAAACCCACTCGAGTTTTGATTTTCTCTAGACAAAACAAAACCTCTAGTGAGATTACTGTTGATAAATGTTTCAAGATGATATGAATGGGGTATTTGCAAATGCTACCATCGTCCTGGAAAATGACAATCCGAGAATGAACTATTCCAAGGAAAGCGTAAAAGACTAACAGACTCATTCATTCCCTGAAGCTGATGATAAGAATTATGGATGCATATTAACAGTTTATTTCAAAGAGTGGCCTCTACAGGTTTTAGGTTAACTGCAGAGATGAAAGGCATGAGATTGACGTGAATATAAAGTCTGATGAACAATGCAAGAAATCGTGACTAATTTGTAGGCGACGTCCCATCGCAGGACACGACGAACCTAGTTGGCGCCAACGTGACTAAAATCTCTCTATTTATAGCGTCCTTGCTATTAACGATAAAACATTACTTTAATCAGAGAACAATCGGGTGCAATGTTCTTGCTTAATCACTCGTTTTGAAATTTGTCTTGCCCTGCACTCTCAATACTACCTCCGAGGTAAGTATCAATGATGTTACTAGTATCTTGTTCAACGAGGCTTTCAAAAAGGTTATTCAGTGTGGATATTGTGATGTAGTTTATGCTGTGGGCAATTTTATGGTTTACCTTATTCTTCCTGAACGTACCCTGATCTTCTCCTCCGCTGATTGGAGGAACGACACGCACCGCCGGCCTGGGCTTGGAGACAGAGCGAATGTTCAGTTGGTGAGACAATTCGACGCAGTTACGACTTCAAGAGAGAAACGGGTAGTCTCCCGTCTCTGCTGAGATAGTCAACTCATCGTATTACGTGGTTCCGGTGGTCAAGGTGACCCCGCGGATATGGATAGCTGGGACTATCGTCTGTGTGGTATAAGTCATCGGTGGAACATCGTTTGGATATCATCGCTTTACAGACTAAGGGATGGTCTGTTTCATTCTCAGCAATCCTGTTTTTCATATTCTATACGACGAGGGATCATCGACGACCATAAGCCTACAGGGACGTTCTCTGGGGCCGTTACGCCATTAACGTATATAACGGCTTACTTGGTTACCGTGTGCGTTCCATGGATTTGAACTTTGATTCAGCTAAAGGTTGGAGACTACAACTTTATATGTCTTATTTGAGCCGAGTTTATTCAGACTGTATTTTCAATGAGTGTTCAGTTTATTCTGTTATACATTGCCTTTCTTACATTCATTTTGATGGCAGACATTAATTTTCTCTCTTTCATTATCTCACTAATTTATATTGTTATTACATTTATAATTCTTTGTTTTGGTATTTTTATTTTAATTTATCTCTCTCAGTTTGTTAATATTAAATTGTTATAATTATTATGGTACTTATATTATTTGTGAAAGGCAACCAAAAATACCTAAAGTTACGATCCTTTCCTCTTTCCTGGGTTTTACTCAGGCACGCTGATACAACAATATTCAACTTGGGCGAGAATTGTGTGACGAATTTTTCCTGAAGTGCTATATCAGGGACAGGAATGTTTACATTAAGTAAATCTAAGGCAAGGGCCTGTCAGCCTTATTTCCCTTTGCGAGGAATCCATGCTAAAGAATATCATCCTTTAAAATCCATCGCGCTTGGCTGCAGAAAACGGTAACTTAAAACTGGTATTGGTAAATATCGATAGCAACTGACGAGGACAGCTTACAGAGAGCCATTTTTCAATTAGAAAGAGTTGCTGCTGAATATAACCTACAGATATCGCCAAGTAAAAGCAAAGTAATGGCGTTCCATCGGGAGAATATAGTAAGAGCCAAAATAGTAGTGAATAACCTTTTAATAGAACAGATTTTAACTATTTAGAGGTCTTCCTAGGAAATAATAGGACAAAGGATATTAACATAAAATTAAACCTGTTCCAATATATTTGTTTTACAATTAAGAGAACACTAGGAAGGAAAACCAGAAGAGAAACTCTACTCAAGTTCTATAACGTTTTAGCTTTACCTGTGTTGATGTATGGCTCGGAATGCTGGACCCTTAACAAAAGCATGATATAAGAAGAGTGGAAGCTGCAGAAATGAGATTTCTTCGATATGTAGCAGGATATATGCTTTTAGACAAGAAAAGGAATGAAGATAACCGCAAAGAAGTACAAATAGCCAGCATAGTAACAAAAATATAAGAATATAGAAATAAATGGTTTGAACACGTCAGCAGAATGAATGCAGAAAGGCTGCCCCGTATGATCCTAAATTATAAGCCTCAAGGTCACAGAAGTCGAGGACGACCAACCAAAAGATGGAGTGATCAACTATACTTTGGAGCCGGAACAGATCAGTAATGATCTAATCCATGAAGGAGATGATGATGATGGTGAATATCGAGAGCGACAAAGAGCATCTCTAAGCACTTTAGGCTAAGTACGCGTTTTGTGCAACCGTTATGGAATGAGTTGCGTGACACTATGCTGCCAGGCTAAGATTGTTCCGCCATCCACGCGTCACGCATTCTTCTATGGGCAACATGTTCGAATACCATACCTCTGGTGATGGTTTTCAGTATCGCATAGATCCAAATGAGTCATTTTGTATTTTGTCTCTACCGTTGGTTTTCTAGTGACTTATCTTGGTAGTGGGTGTTGAGTATTAATAAAGCAAAATGTAGTTTACTTGAGCTTAGCGGAACTGCTCTGCTCAATATCCTAATGTGCGTGTCGGAGAATTAGGGAAACTTCTTTTTTCTCAGACTAGTATAATACAATCGTTATAATTATATTATCAATTTCTTCTTCTTCTTCTTCTTCTTCTTCTTCCTATCAAGGATGGGTATATCCCGTTCCGAGACTAACGGAATTGCGAAGTCCATCTTGTTTGTGTCCGACCAATATCTCGTCTGCCTTGGGGTTGATAAAAACATGCTTGCCGTGGAAACGATCAGGGGGCATCCGTTGTACATGCATATACCATTGTTGTTGATAGGTATGAATTTCTTCGAACATATTTGTTGTTTTAAGTTCTTTCCGTATGTCTTCGCTTCTCATTCTATCCCTTAATGTGACTCCAAGGGTGTGTCTTAGGAACCTCATTTCTGATGCTTCTATTCTTTTTCGATCTTGTTGTCTTAGCACCTATGTTTCACTTCCATAGCGAAGGGCCGGTTTTGATATAATGTTATGCATCCTGATTTTTAGATCTTGTCTCATATTCTTTCCGAAATACCTGTTTATACATCCATTTAATTTATTGTATTTCTGGACATTTTCTTCTAGATCAGCATTAAATGTAAATGCTGAAATAGTACAGCCAAGATACTTAAATGCATGAACCTGTTCTATTATTTCTAAGTCTATCATTATTTTAACTCTTCGTTGATTCTTTCCATGCATGGCCATTGATTTTGTCTTTCTAGTAGAAATTTTCATATTATACATCTCTAATATTCTATTTAAAGTAGTAACATTTGTCTGTAGGTTGTCTTCAGAGTTTGCTATTAGGACCTGGTCATCTGCAAACAAGACTGTAGTTATGTAATTATTATTGCCCAAATATATGCCATTCGGACTCGTCATTTGCCAGTCTTGTAGTATTTTATTGATGTATAAATCAAACAGCAAGGGTGATAACCCACATCCCTGTCTTAGGCCTTGATTTACCATGAGAGGCTTTCCATTTTTGTTAAACATAATACTGGTTGAATCATATACTGATTTAATAGCATTTATCAAGTTGGGGGTAAATTATATACATCCAAAATGCTCCATAGTTTTTATCGTAGGACTCTGTCATACGCCTTCTCGTAATCTAAGAACAATAAGTAAGTTGGCAAGTTAAATTCTTTACGCTTTTCTACAATCTGTTTTATTGTAAAGACTGCATCAATGCAAGACCTTCCTTTTCTAAATCTACACTGGGGTTCTTGCAATATTGGTTCGACTAAAGGTTGCAATTTATTTTCAAGTATTGTTGCATAGATTTTGTAAGCAGAGCTCATTAAGGCTATACCTCTATAATTTTCGCATTTATTTCTCTCATTTTTCTTGTGGATATTAATAATTTTTGACACTTTCCAATCTTCTGGGATACGTCCCATGCTCCATATATCATTTAAGAGTTGTATAAGTCTGTTTTTGAGTTTTGTGCTTCCATATTTAAACAATTCTACATTCAATCCATCTATTCCTGGAGCCTTTCTGTTCCTTAGCGTTTTCTAATTCCATCTTAGTAATTGCATTCCACTGGTTTGTAACTGTTGTATCTGTATTATAGGGGTCTCTTTGATTATCTAGCAATGTTGGGATGGTTTCAATCTTTGCCTTATCCCTCTCTTCTGATCTTAAGTTCTTAAAGATTTTAAATCCAAATCTTTGCGGTCCGGTAATGTCATGTTCCAACCTCTTAATGAATTCTTCCCAGCTCTTTCTATTTCTTGAGAGTTTACGCACAATAGCTCGCTTTCTTTTGTATTCAATATAGTCCTCATTTCTCTTGTTGCTAATCCACTTTAAATATGTTTTCTTTTTATCCTCAATAGCCTCTTTGAGTTCTTCATTCCAAATCTTCAGTCTACAGCTCTTTCTTTTCCTTTGAGACCCTAAAACTTCTGTTGCAGTCTTATTGATAGCTATTTTAATACGAAGCCAGTCTATATTAATATCTCCAGTCCTACCTTTTAAATGGGTGTCTAATCTCTTTTATATAGTTTGATGCTTGGTTGTTCTAACAATTATATTTTAAATCTTTCTTCGTCAGTTTCTATTGCCTTTCTTTTCTTTATGAATTTCTTCGGTAATCTTATTTTGCAACATACTAAATAATGGTCTGTGTCAGCTTCTGCTCCCCTATATGCTCTAGTGTCAAGGACATGTGGCCAGATCTTATTATTTGCGATGATGTAATCGATTATGGACTTTCTACCTCTTTCTGCCCAAGTGTATTTGTGTATTTCTTTATGTCGAAAAAAGGTATTAGTGATTCTTAGATTGTTGTAGGAGCAAAAATCTCTTAGACATTTTCCATTAACGTTCATAGTGGTTTCTCCATGTGGACCCACTAGCATTGGTATGGTCTTATTGCCTATCCTTGCATTTAAATCTCCTCCTATAATTACGTAGTCATTTTTATTTGCTTTATTTACACATTCTTGCAGATTTGCGTAAAATAGTTTTGTTTCTTGAATTGCCCTTCAGTGGGAGCATATGCTCCAATTACATAATAATGAGATCGACCAGATTTAAACTTCAGAGTAATAATATGTTCATTATACCATGAATACCCTATAATTCTTTTCTTTAGTTCTTTTCTTATTAATATTCCAACTCCAGCCGAAGCTCTTGTTCTACTTCAGAGTATATGAACAAGTAATCATCAGTAATGTCAGATCCTTTAGTTTTCTTTTTGTTTCAGTTACTATTAAAACATCTATTTTCCTCTTTTTTATTTCTAATATTATTTCTGACATCTTCGGATTTATTCCCCTTATGTTCCAAGTGGCAATTGTCAAATGATCCATTAGAGTTGTCCGTTGTCGATTAGCATTATCAAAATCCATATTATCCGTCCGGCTATATCCATTAGTCTGTTGAGTAATAAAGTATACCCTGTATGCAGTACCAATGCTTAGCAGGGTTGGCCTATGGTGGGGCTGCCACCTCAGAGCTGGCAGGCCCAACTCCCTGGTGTATTACCCCACCAGGAGGGGTGCCCCAAAGAGGTCTTTGCCCTTGTTACCCCGGGCATGGGTCTTCGTATGTCCCTGAAGATTGGGTGCCTCTTCCGCTTGCCCAGCCATCTGGTAAGCTTGTTCCTTCATGTTCTGTATGTCTCAATTGATTGAATTGTTTTATGCCTTTAAATTGAATTAACTTACTTTCTATGTATTATATTTTATAGCTCAGCTGATGAATAATCGTTTGGGTTTATAATTTAATAATCTGATTGGCTATGTACTGTATATTTTTAGTAGAGCCATCAATGTAGTTCAGTCGGCAGACTCGCTGGCCTGCTGATCCGAAGCTGTGCTCGGGCTTGGGTTGGATTCCCCGTTTGGTGCGATTGATTGGTTTCTTCCGAGGTTTTCCCCAGCCGTGGGACTGATGCCGGGTGGTCTATGGCGAGTCCTGGGCCTCACTTCACTTCATTCCCGTTTGATCTGATTATCTGGTTGGATTTTTTGAGGTTTCCCCAACCATAAGGCAAATGCCAGGTAATCTGTTGGCGAATCCTCAGCCTCACCTCATCTCACTAATCTCGCCAAAAAATTGTAATTGTAATCTTGTAAAATTTTGACTTGTTTCATATCTTAAAGCTTCATTGTTAACGTAAGATCTATGGAATACGAGTATAATAAATGAAATGAAAAAATGAAATGTTGCTCTCTGTCTGTCTGTCTGTCTGCCTGCCTATCTCTCTCTCTCCCTCTCACCCCACCGTAAACTATGTCATCGCTCACCGGCAGAGATAATAGAGGAGACTCGGCTAATTCCGCAATATTAAGAAGTAAATCTATCATATTTTTATCAAAATGTTTATTGAAAAATATTATCAAGGTATGTAGACATGGACGAAACGTTTCATTACCAAATGAGATAAAGAGACCTACTAAAATGCAAATATAGGATATTTAGTTGTACATACATTACAGTTGAAAAAGAACAACTCGGGTAATTCCGCAACAGTGCGGATAAATCCGCAATAGGACTTCGCTAATTCCGCAGTATTAAATAATTATGAAATACATTATGAAAGTAACATAAAAGGAACAATTTATATGTAACAATGCTCACTTTCTTCACAGCTGTGTAGCAAAACACGAAAAACAGCCAACTTTCGATGTTTCACTGTACTGCCCACAGAGTGTCGACCAATATCCTTGATTTTTTCTATAGCACTGCAGAGGACATGCCTCCTGTTGACAGCCTCTCAAAACTTACGTTCACGCTATTGTAAATCCGCAGTAAAATCATATATGCACTACTGCGGAATTATCCGTACTGCGGAATTAGCCGAGTTTTCCCTACAATATCTGTATCCATGAGTGGTGAGATTTTCGGGGCCTTTGGTTCCCCTCTGAAAATGTGTCAGTCATCTAAAATCACTACCACTAACATTTTGTATAAACCGCGAGAAACAACTACCACAAGGCTGATTCGGCATCTC